>JAADXJ010000665.1:0-16633 GCA_023337735.1 Pythium biforme
CCGAGTCGTGCCGACACCGGTGGTCATGGAGCCGACCGCGGACTCGGTTCGGGACACGCCAAAGTCACCGAGCTTGGCGCGATGGTCGCTGGTTAACATGACGTTGCGGGACTTGAGATCGCGGTGGACCACCGGTGTTGGCTCGAGTGTGTGGATATAGGCGAGTGCATCGGCGACGTCAATGGCGATCTGGAGTTTCTCGGCTGTCCAGGAGTGCCGTGATGGGTCTACGGGCGGGAGAAGCGAGACGTACCGACAGAGATCTCCTCCGGCCATGTACTCGAAGAGACCTTGGAGATCGGACTTGTGGAGGCCGGCAATGGCGATGAACTGGACGATACGAGGGTGCGACAAGGAAGCAGCGAGTGCCAGCTCCGCAACAAACGCGTCGACTTGGTCGTCGGCGACGTTGTTGCGGTTGATGCGTTTGGACGCGAGTAGTCGGTCGTTGTTGCCCGTGTCCCGAACGAGGTATACGATACCGCTGCCACCACCGCCAATGATGCGAAGGTCTTGCAACTGCGAGACTGGGATCTCCTGGCATGCGACCAGCGCACTATCGAACGCGGATGGTAGCTGGGTCTCATCTGTGATCGAGCTATACGCATCGTCAGGCTTCAAGGATGTGGTCCCGCGACGGCGGCGACGACGATAGAGCAGGAACGCGAGCAGCGCTGCCACGATTGCGACCCCACAGATCACGGCCGTCCACACTAGCGCACTATTCGAGCCTGATGTACCTGATACCGCAGTGGGGGCTGGCACCGCCACATCGATCTTAGCCGTCTGGGTGACCCGTGGCACGACAATAACGGCGTCGTCAAGTTGACTGCCACGACTGCTATCACCACTGGCACTTGCTGCTACTTCTAAGGTACTATTGGCAACTTCTGGAGCAGGCGTTGGTGTCGGTGTGGGCGTTGGTGTGGCGCTGGGCGCTTCCGTTAGTGGCGGCGTCGTAGCCGGCTCGGCTGGCAACGGGCCCGACAGGTACACATACTTGATCGACTCGGTGGACGAATATTTGGTCGCCGAGAGATACCACGTGAGCGAGTCGGCCACAGGACACGTGCTTTTGTATGGACGTGTCCAGTTATCCATGACGGCTTGGTATTCCGTCGGTAGCTTGGCCATAACGTCGAACATGGGCTCACACGAACGGATAAACGGCTTGACGTACAGGCGGCGCATGACGTTGTCGCACTCGTTGATGTTGCACAGATCCGTGACGTCATTGCCGGTCGCACTTGGCTCGGCGGCAAATGAGAAGCCGGATTTCGCCTCGCACCTCGCAATGAGGTCTTTGAGATCGACTCGGAACTGGGTTAGGAACTCGGTCGCACAGGGCTGCCCGGGCGCGCGAGAGTAGTAGCAAAAGTCGACGACGACGTACGCGAACTCGCGGAGCTGGCGGAATTCAAACTCGGAGCGTGATATACTATTGCGCGCGACCAGCAGCGAACGATTCATTTCCTGAATGCAGTCGTCCTGGCCGCACATCTGGCGGAGTTGGGTGGTTGTGGGCGCGACGCCGACGCGGAAGTCGTAGCCCGTGGCGTCGGCGCACGCGCGCGCGGTCTTGGTAGACGACAGCGAGAACGGCTCGGCCACACTCATTGTGGCATCGGTAGGAGGCGAGGGACGCGAGGAGATTTGGAAATGCACGTGTGGCTGGGCGAACGCGGAAGCGGGAGAGACCAATTCCCACGTGTGGACGGTGATGGTGATGGGGGCGGTGAGATTTTCGGCATTGCTCTGAAAAACGTATACCTACTGAAAAACATATTCACGTTGTTGATCTTCTGTCGCTTTATAACCCTTTATAATCGATGTTGTGGCTATAGATGTGATATCCACCGTCGTTTTTGGTTATAAACTCGCTGATCTCGGTGCGATCCGGCTCGAATTTCCGGCTACTGCACACCCTCAGGCCAGCCTAATCACTGCGAGACTTGATGCGCCTGCCGATCCGTGTTGAGGTGGATGGACTTGGGTTGAAGTGGGCTCTTAGTGTGGAAAAGCCAATTGATGAGGCCACCTTGTCGACTTGCAACGAACCGCCAACGATCAGGTCCCCCACACGGTGATGCCCGTGCCACGATCGGCTGCTTCCTGTTACAAAAGGTCGGTCGACTTGTCCCATGCGGCCCCTCGGTTGATGCGTTTGGACGCGAACAGTCGGTCGTTTTTGCCCGTCTCGCGCGAGGTATACGATGCCGCTGTCACCACCGCCAATGATGCGAATGTCTTGCACCTGGGAGACCCGGATCTCGGTGCACGGGCTGACGGCGTCGTTGAGCGTGGTTGACGAAGCCACAACGATCGTGATCGAACTGTACAGGTCCTCCTTCTTCTTGGGTCTAATCCCCAGACGGCGTCGGTAGCGTACACGTGAAGACTACAGTAGCGGCGCCGTCACGACATCGACACTCCACACGAGTACAAGATGAGAGCCAGATGCCTTCGATGTCATGGTGGATGCTGGCACTGCCCCGTCGAACTCGGCTTTCTGCGTCACGTGGGGCACGCCAAGTTTGGGTTGGTCGAGCACGGTGCCACCGTTGCTGGGGTCGTCACTGCCACTTGCTGACGCATCCGAGGAATCTGTCGTATTGGTGACCTTAGATATGGGCGTTAGAGTCGGGGTCGGACTGGGTGCCACGCCTGACGCCGCCGTCGTTCGCGATATATGTCAGCGGAGCCGTGAGAACGCATGGAGTGGAATGGTGCCGTGGAAACACACCGTTCTGAGACCGTAGAAGGCTGCGATCGAGCATAGGTTGTCTATCAATGCAACACACACGATCTGTTCTCGTAGCGGAGCCTGTTCTCCAGATCGATTTCAGAGCACCACTCAAACACGGGGGGGATCTGAGGCCGCACGAACTCAACCCTCGAAACTCAAAGACAGCCACATACACACAAACAACCATCTTATTCTCAGGCAACACTATGTATGCTCCGTGTGTCTTTAGATCCCCAATCTCGCTCCTTAGATCCAGCCCATGCCGCGTGCGTAGCTAAAGCCGACATACACTGCATACAGCACGATCATGACGGCGCCGACGCTGCGGCGCAGGCGCCACTTGGAGCAGATCAACAGACTCACAACCGTCACGAGCACCGCAAACAAAATAATGACCGAGATCTCGAGGTCGTCGGTGAGCACGACGACTGGCTCGCCATACACCAAGTTGGAGAGGAAGAATGGCAGGCCGAGCCCAAAGAGAATGTCGAACACGTTGCTGCCGAGCGCGTTCGACACGGCCATGTCGCCGTGACCGTCGCGCGCGACGAGCACCGAGCTCATGGCGTCTGGCACAGAAGTGCCAGCCGCGAGGATCGTGAGCCCCATGAGCGCCGAAGGGATGCCGGCGATGCAGCCAAACCGCGTGGCCCACACGACCGTATAGTGCGAGAGGAACGCGATCCAGACGATCGACAGAATGAACGTCATGACAAAGCCACACGTGCCCGAGAACCGCGGGTACCGACAGTCTGGGATCGTCAGCCGCGTGGCCAAGACGATCGGGCGCGTGAAAAAAAACCACAGCTTGGGCAGCACGCCCGCAGGCATGGTGTACAGCTCCTCAAAGTAGCCGCCGAGCTGTTCTTCTTCCTCTTGTTCCTCAATCGGGTCAGCAGGCAGCGACATCGCGGGCTTGACCGAAGCCGCGGCCGCCGCGGCCTCCACAGTCGGGGCGGTGATGGGACGCAGTGAGCCGGCGACCACGTGCTTGCTCGCGGTCGTGTCCTCCGACAAGATGGACATTTCGCCGCTGGCCGCGGACGACGAGCGGCGCGACGACATTTGCTCGTGCGAGAGCGAGTGGTCGGTCTGGAACATGCGGTACTTGGAGCGGTACATCGGGTTCAGCTTGGACTGTGACGCGAGCCGGTGCGGGTGGTGATGGCCCGAGGCGGCCGCGTGCGGTTGCGCGCCCGTCGATCCTTGGCGCATGAGACGCTGTGAGCCGTCACGTTCGACGCGCTCGACGTCGATCGTCCACGCGCGGCGCTCGCTGTCGGTCGCGTTTACGCCGCTGGCGCTCATGGCTGCCACGTGGGTGTCCACGATCTTGGCAGCGCGGTCAGCGAGCTCCTCAGCGACGGCCTCTTGCTGTTGCTTGATAAGATCAATCTGATCTTCATCAGGACGCTTGCAGCAGGCCTGGACCACGCGCGCGTTCTGGCTCATGTAGACGATGTACGCGAAGTACGACGCGACCAGTAAAACCGACTCGGCGACGTCGACGGTGCCGTCCCAAATGGAGATCGCGAGCGCGACGATGGCCCAGCAGTACCAGAGCGAGTCGCGCAGCAGCGGACGCCAGTCGAGCCAGAGCACCTGGCCCGCGAGCAGCGCCGAGAGCGAGATAATGATAAGGATGTTGAAGATCGCCGAGCCAACGATCGTGCCGACGCCCATCGAGCCTTCCGGTTTGTTAAAGACGTTGTCGGCGAGCGCGACAAACAGCTCCGGTGCCGACGAGCCGGCGGCCATGAACGTCGCGCCGGCGACGTCGGACGAGAGCCCGAGCTTCTCGGTGATGCGCTCGAGCGCCGTCACAAAGTAGTCGTCGCACACGATCGCAAGCGCAACGAAGAGGTAGAGTAGCCCGAAAATGTACAGGAAGATGCCACCGTTGCGCTCCCACGAGTGGACCACGCCGCACGAGCCTTCCGACTCGGACTTGGTGGCGGGCTCGTCGATGGTGTTGCCGTCATCGCGCACGTTTGTCTCGTGAGCCTTGTGGAGCTGCAGCTGCACGTGGACAGTAGTCGTGCCGCTTGTGAGCTGACGGTGGACCAAAGCAGTGCTGGATGGCGAGAGGAATGCCGCGCTGGCCGCGAGGCAGCCAGCGACGAGCAGCAACAGGCCGCCGACCGAGCGGATATGTTGGCGCAGCGCACGGCGGCGCTGCGAGCCAGACAAATCAGCGCGCATGGGCGTGGAGTAGGAAGCGGAGCGGAAAGCGGGTGGGTGAAGGCGCGGCAAGGTGAAGGGGCGTGGGGCGCAGCGACAGTTGTGAAGTGCCACTACTGTACTGACAGGAGCGAAGGGGAAAACGAGAAGACGGAGCGACGGCCTGTGCTGGCCTCGGCTCAGGAGACCTGATTTGTCCTTCTTTCCAGAAAGAGGTGAGATACACGATTTAGCCATCGAAAACAAGGTAGTACCGAGTGACATATGTGCGACACTGTGTGGGGTTTCGACCGTGTTTTGGTCGTAGCGTTTAGGACCCAAATTGGCGTTGGGTTCGCTCCAGCAGCAGTGGCTTCATGGGCGTGTGCAGTGTTTCTGTTCGACAGAGTGTCGAGCGGCGACCCGAGCGATTGACTTCACTCTCGTGGACCTTGTAGAATCAGCGTGGGTCCCAAACAGCATACCCTCAAGGTCATGTATTCACGCTATCGATGGGTGTATACGGCCAGGCGCTATTCCTTCGTGAGCTGGTCCAGCACGGCGCTGTACTCGACGCATTTCTCGGACAAGACCTGGACGTGCACACAGGACAGCGAGCTTTTTGGTTAAGAAAACTTTAGTCCACATCGCCCCAGGGAAGTTCCCTCGATAGCCAGCACGCAACGATAGAAAAGCAGGATATCATCTCTTGGTACACGGCCAGGATCCTCTCGACGCGCGCATGGACATGCAGCGCGCGCTCTTCTTGCAGCGCATGGGTGTTCTCGAGTCGGTCAATAGATCCACGGGCCTGTTCACTGGTCGCGTGGATCTGCTGCAGTTGCGCGACGTAGCGCTGGAGCTCTTGGAGCTTCTGGAACTCGGCCACGACGCCCGCAATGTGGTCTTCTGAGCTCAGAATCACCGCGCGCTTGAGCTCGTCGCCGCTGGAAACCTGCTGCCCTGATCGATTCAGCTGCAGTAACTCGCGGTTCGCTCGATCTAGCCATGGCGTAACAGAGCATAGTACGTGGGTACGAGCTGGGTGAAGAGGGAAACCGAGATGGACGGAGGAAACGAACACATTTCCGAGAGCCGTGCGAAGCCCGCGATCGCGCCATGCAGCTGCTCCAGCTGTGCATTGACGCGCTGTACGCGATCAACGATGGATTGTGTGGCGTATCCACTGCTGCGTGGCGCTGCGGCCGCGCCCACGACGCGGCGACGTAGCTCGGCTTCGCGCGCTTCAAGCAGCTCCATCTGTGGGATTGGGGGAATGTCACTGTGATCTTCCCAAGTCAGTGGTGTGGGACACGGAAATGTCTCTCGAATGTGACGTGAAGGTGACCAGAAGCGATACCGAGGCCAGCCTAACTCCATCCTCTCTGGTCGTGCAATTGTCGTTGGCTTGCCTGCGCGTGCCAGTTCTGGGGCAGTTCTGGACCAGACGGAGTTCTGGGCCACAATTTCTGGGTCTGTTCTGCCGTCTCACTGCAAGTGTTCTGTGTGGTGTGGCAACGTCATGCCCCGCTGACGCAACGCCTGTGGCGGAGACGTCCGTCTGCGAAAAAAGTCTCTGGGACGTTCGGTGGCACTGCCATAGGCAATGGCAGCACCTGTGCCTCGACCAGTTCCAGCCTAATCAACAAACTCCACGCCGCAGCCACAGGTTCCCAAGCCGAATGCAATCCGTCGGGAAACCCATTGCTACTCGCCACCTGTGACAGCAAATCGATGGATCTCCTGGCTCTTGCCCCACCCTGCAGCGCCTGCCGACGCTAACGCTCGTGTCTCGTAAACCCGCCGCATCCTTCTCGAGGCACCTGTCGCTGCGCTCCCCGCGTATACGTCCTAACAGGTTTTCATAAACACCGAACCATAACTCGGAACAGATTGGACGCCAAATGGTTGAGGCGGGGTATTTGTTTACACAAGTTTTCTTCCTCCCAGCTGGCGGCGGATGCCCGATCATGCTCCAGAGCAAACGCCCGACCTGTGCCCACGGCCTCCTACTGTACTGGACTCTCCGCGTAAGATCAAGCCCCCAGCGGCAGCGCTTCCATTGCCGCTTCTCTCCGTCAGTCGCCAACCGCCGTGTCAAACGCGCGCACACAAACGAGTCGACCAAGAAGCACACAGACAGCGGTGGTGGCCAGTTCCTCGACCTTCGATTTTGATTCGGTAATCCGCCTCGAAATAACCCCATTGTCACACACTCGCCAAAGCTTCGTTCGACCCCGACCAGGACGAGGGCACCTGACTGGATCGACTCGCCCCCTCCCTCCCCCTCCTCCATTTTCCGTCGTCCGTCACCGTCATCATGGACACGCTCCACCACTCCGCATCCAGCACCGGCAGCGCCGACGATGGCGACAAGAAACTGCGGCGCCGCGAGCAGAACCGCCTGAGCGCGCAGCGCTCCTACCACAAGAAGCAGGAGCGTCTCACAGCGCTGCGTTCGCAGGTCGCGCAGCTCGAATCGACCTACGAGCGCCACGTGACGGCGATCCCCGGCTCGCCCTCCACACTCCTGACCATCCCCTCTCCGTCCTCGTCCCCGATGTCGGCCTCGGAAGAAGATGACGCGGAGGCCAAGAGCCACGTAGTGTCGCCATCGTCACCGCCTATGCCGTCGGGCCACTTGCAGCAGCTCCTCGCGAGCCGCGCTCAGCTCCAGAGCGAGAATGATGCGCTGCGGCGGCGCCTCGAAGACCACGAGCGCTTCCAGTTCCGCATGCAGTCGCTCGCCGGCGGCGACGAGGCTTCGTCTCGTGCGGACGTCATGCTCGTCCACAACAGCGTGACTGGCTCGCCGCGGTTCCAGGCACGCATGCAGATGAAGCGTCCGCTCTCGGTCGACGAGTGTTACGCCATGGGCAGCAACGGCTACCAGTACATGAGCAAGTACCGGTTCCCCGACGACTACATGACCACGGGCACACCGATGTGCGGCTGGAGCGACAAGCGCGTGCTGGAAAACGGTCTATTGAAGGTCGAACTCCGCAAGGTCTTCCGCGGCCAGAACATTGACAACGTCGCGCGGACGGCGTGGCTGGCGGTCAAGGACCCCCGAAAGATGGATGCGCTGTACTCGCTCAACATGAACATGCATAGCGAGATCGTGCAGAACATTGACGACAACAACGTCGTCATGTATCAGTCGTTCGAGACGCCCGAGCGCGACGCGCAAGGCAAAGAAACGGGCGCCGTGTGCGTCATGCACCACGTCATGCTGCTCACGATGTTTGCGTCGGAGAACGGGTACGTTATCATTTTCTGCTCGCTGGACCCCGACCGTCTGGACGACAGCGACCACATTGTGGACCTCGCCGAAGAAGAAGAGGCCGCGGCGCGCGGCATCGTCAAGCGGCGGCGTAAGCAGTGGTTCAAGAAGTTTAGCTGGCTCATGTTCAACCGCGTGGGCGAGCACGGCAAGGGGGACGACGCGTTCGAGCTGTCGTACCTGTTTACCGTGCCGCCGCACCATGGCGCCAACTTTTACTGGCCATTGGAGATCATGCTGCTCATGCTACGCTTCGAGATCGCGGCTGTCGGGCCCGTGATCCTGCTACCAACGTCCAGTACCGAGTGTGTCGAAGACGAGGTCATGTTGACCGAACTGAAAGACGACGATGCGGTCGAAGAAGATGACCCCGAGGACGACGACGACAGCCCCGTCGTGATGATCGAGAACAAGGCCGTGAAGATCGAGCCGCTGGTACACAATCTGAGCGCCGGCGTCGTGGACGCAACCGTAGGCGACGACGACATGAGCGAGCTCTTCATTGAGCTCTTTCCCTGAGAGACTGATATTATGACAAGCCAACGCCCAAAGCGCGAACGATGGATAGCGATCATCAAACGAGGTATACTACCAAATACTGTGTTTCATCGTCATCGTCCTGAGCGTGTGACATTCCATGGACACGGGCTCATGTGGGACGGAAAGGAAGTCCAGGTGTATTCGTCTACACGGTGCGCAGCATGCGACACAGTCGTCTGCCTATCTGTCTACACGGTGACACAGCGAGTGCGTAACGTTCAATCTAAAAGTCGTTCTCGTTGAGCAGCGCGATGAGCTTGCTCTCGGGCTGCGCCGAGAGCGCGCGTGTGCGGCCGTTAAGCACGCCGATCTCGACGGCCACGAGCGTCGCGGCCACGACGCCGCCGGCCTGCTGCACGAGCTTGATGCCGGCCTCGACCGTGCCGCCGGTCGCGAGCAGGTCGTCGATGAGCAGTACGCGGTCGCCGGTCTTCACAGCGTAGTGCTGGATGCTGAGGTGGTCGCCGCCGGTCGTGGCGTTGTCGCCCGTGTACTCCTTAAAGTACTCGATCGTGTGGCTCACGCTGGGCATCTTGCCGGGCTTGCGCAGCATGAAGACCTTCTTCTGGAAGCGCGCGCCGAGGTGCGGTGCGAACAGGAAGCCGCGCGCGTCGAAGCAGCCGATCGCGTCGATGTTGTCGAGCCCGAGCTTTTCGATTTCGAACGCCATGAGGTCGAGCAGGAGCTGGAGCTCGGCGGGGTTCGCGAGCAGGCCGCCGATGTCGTAGAACTTGTCGACACCGTGGAACGGCACGACCGGGATCACGGACACGAGGCGCGCGAGGGCCTGCTTCTTGGTCGTGGCGTCGCTAAAGTCCATTGTAGTGGTTGACTGGGAAGCAAGGGATTGCGAAAATGGGGCGAACGAGGGAGAGCGTTTTCTTTCTGAAGGGCGAGGCCGATGCTGGCTGGGTGGCGCCGACGATTGCGAGGCTTGCTGAGGCGGTCCAGTCTCTCTTCCTCACGCTGCGACGCGCGCAAGCGCGAGCCGAAACAGCAGCGGTGAGGAAGCCGCGCAGCTGGACGGAGCCACTCATCTCTTGCGCGGTGCGTGAATTGGACGGCTGATTATACAAAACTAACCCAGCACAAGCTAAAACATACCACATAGAACAACGCAGCACTTGCCGCCTCTGGTGAGGACGCTCTTGTGAGGACGCTGGCTGCGCACGGGAGCAGCTCGTGGCTTTCATCTCGTCGCTGTGCGAGTTGCCAATTGGCGCTGTGGCCCACGAGGAACGCCAATCCGGATCAAGTGACACAAAACTGAGAAACATTCATTCCAAAATAGTCTAGACACCACGAACTCGTACAGACGGGCACTGGGGGGAAATACGACAGACGGGTTTCTTGCAGCAGCAGCATGCGCCACGTTTTACGAGCAGGTCTCGCCCATGCCGCCCTTCGAGAAGTCGAGCACCCAAAAGGTCTTGTAGGTCTGCGCGGCGTTGAACGCGTAGCCGGCGCCGAGGAACTCGTAGTCGCCGAGGACGTACTGGCTGTAGTCGGTCTTGCTCATCCACTCCTGGAGCGCGTGAGACGCGTTCGAGTACCCGGCACCGGTGAGCTCGGCGACGCCCGTCGTGTTGAACTTCTGGTCCGTAGCGCGCGACGTCGGCGTCGATCCGGTCGACCCGGTCGCCCCGATAAAACCACCGGCAGCCATGTCGACGGCCTGCACCTGCGAGGCCGTCGCGAGCTTGGTGTTGAGGCAGAGCGACGGCGAGCCGTTGCGCGCGCGCGCCTCGTTCACATACTTGAGCAGCTCGCGCGCGACGCTGCTGAGCCCGAGCGTTTGGAGCTCACGGTGTTCCGTGGCAACGGCCGTAGCGGAGACCGAGGCGGTCGAGCTTACGAGCAGAAGTGCGGCGGCGCAGGCAATGGCAACGAAAGACTGCATGATAGTAGTAGAGAGAGAGAGGGCGGCAGGAGCGACGAGGATTTGAGAATGGAGCCTCTCAGCGCTGTTGGCATTCCAGCCGATCGCTCACGGCGTAAAGTCGCTGCATCTAAGGTCGCATGGACAGATGCAACTGCCCCATTGTATGTAGAAGACGAGCTCAAGAGCGCGTTGGGGCGTGGTGGGACAGCAGCACCCAACCGCCTGGCGTCGACGAAAGGGATAACACCGGCAGACCGATAAAGAGATCCGGGTTCCAATGGCCGGATGTCTGTGAGGCTGGAAGAATGAACAGGCTGGTGTGCGACGCTGGACTTCCCAGCCCTCACTTGAGTCCGTTCAATCTGACTGGACTATTATCATAGTGGATACTTTTGAGGATCGGCAACAACCTTGGGGTCAAGTTGAGTGAGCTTTTCGGTCTCAACCCTACAGCTGGGGCCAAGAGAGTCAGCGCGTGTGGTCCGGCTTTCCTTCGAGCCATCAGATCTGAGTCGAAGAGGTCTTAGCTTAGTTCACTGTACGAGGTTGTCTCACAACTGAGATCTTGGAAGGACGCGCCAACTGGTATGCCAACATCCTTCCTCAAAAATCAATCAGCTGCGTTTGCGCCGGTGCCCTCGCCAACGGTCATGACGCACAAACGAGGACGGTGCGGCATTGTGAGGACGTAGCGTGACCAAAGTCTTGCTCTCATTTAGGAGCTGCATTTCGCATTCCGCTTCTCGCTCCCGACTGTATTCCGCCTGAACCATGAGCCGCTCGATGACAAACATGCCGCGCAGCTTCACCTGTGGACGCTGCAGCACAACCTTCCCAGGCTTCGACGTTCTTCAGCGCCACGTCGAAGAGATGAGGCACTTCCGCTGCATGGCGCGGTTCTGTCAGAAGGATTTCGACTCGCGGCAGGAGCTGCTCGCGCACCGCAATGCGTGTCGCCCGCCGCCGCCGCCGCTTGCGACCATTCGAGTCGTCGACTCGCCGTACCCGATAGCACAAATGAGCGTGGACATCTATGCCAGACGCGAGCGCGTGCTCAAGCTCTCGCAGCGCGCCGGCGCGTACTCACCGCAGGGCAAGAACCGGTTCATCTACATGGACACGGACAACATCATCTTCTCAATGCTCAACAGCCCACACCTGCACCCTCTCGTGGGCGCGCAGTTTTCGAACGCGCTGCGGCTCCACTTTGACAAATTCACGCAGCGCGCGTGCCAAAGTGCGAAAGGCGCCAAGTCGCCGTACGTCAAGATGCTGAGCGCCTCGTACTTTGGCGCGGCCCAAGTGCTTGCGCAGAGCCTCGTGCGGTTCGGCTGGGGCGTGGTCAAGCGCGAGGGCGTCGCAGCGTCCGACATCGACGCGATGATCGCACAGCGCCGCGAGCCGAGCAACGACAACCACAACAGCAAGCGTACGCTCGTGCTGGTCACGGGCGACGCCAAGGTGAACCAGCGCAACGGCGCATCGTTCCGCGCGATCGCGCTCAAGTACCTGAACGACGGCTGGAACGTCGAGATCCACGCATGGGCCCACTCGGTGCACGAAAGTTTCATCCAGCTCATGGAACAGCGCCCTACACAGTGCCTCGTCAAGCTGATCGACGACTCGGACGACATCTCGGCGCTCGTGTACGCCGGCTCGTACAATCCGTGGCAGCAGGCGCCCGTTGTCGCGCTCTTGCCACACGCGCTGCCGTCGCCGGTGTTCCACTCTCAGCCGCCGTCGCCTTCCCACTCGATGGCGTCGCCGGCGCACTCGATGGCCAGTAGTGAGTTTGACTTTGATCCGTCGGCGCCGGCGGTCGTGCGCTCGCAGCTGCACCACCAAGAGCAGATCACGGCGGAGCTCCAATTGGAGAACAGCTCGCTTGCGGAGAAAGTGCGCGCGCTCGAGGCGCAGCTCGCGTACGAACGCGCCGCGAACCAGCAGCTCGTCGACCGCCTCGACGACACCTCGGAGAACCACGCGCGTGTCGTGCCAACCTGGCCGCACCAGGCAAAGGCCGTGCGAAGCACGTGAGCACACTGAACAAGGACCGTAACGGAAGACGTATTCTGTCCCATGAACCTGGTTGTGAAACATATATCTGACTACAGGATGTTCACTGTTTGGTCTTAACCTTATGGCGGCGCACGACCCGGTCAAAGTCCCACAGGAACAGAGTCTGCACGATCACGTAGAGCGGCAGTAGTAGCGCCTCGAGCGGCGTGTTCGAGCGCGGCGCGACGCCGTTGGTCAGCGCGCGCAACACTTCGAACTGGAGCTCGTTCGTGATCGCGTACTGGCCGTGCGCGAGCCCATCGAGTAAGGCTTGCGCGGCCGTGTCCGGTGGCGCTGCGCTCGAGGCGCCGTCTAGTGCCTTGGTCACGAGCGGCTTGATCCTCTCTTCTTTGACAAACTGCGGCGTGTCGATGTTGCCCGGGAAGAAGATCGAGGTTTCGATGTCGTACAGCTTGAGCTCGTTGCGCAGTGCGTCGCTGAGCCCACGCACCGCGTACTTGGAGCCTGAGTACTGGGCGAGCCCCACGAACGTCGTGAGCGCCGCGGCCGACGAGATGAACACGACGCGGCGCGTGGTCTGGTCGCGAGCTTGGAGGCGATTGGCGATCATGGCTGGCAGCGCGGCCTTGACCGTGTGGACGGCGCCAAAGTAGTTGGTGTCCATCAACGTGTGGAAGTCCGCGACCTCTTGCTCGACAAACAGCCCTGGCTTGGACATACCGGCGTTGCAAATCACGTGGTCGGTCACGCGCTTGTGGAACGCATTGGCAGAGGCAATGGCCTGTTGGAGCGCCGAGTAGTCGGTCACGTCGCACGCAAACGTGAACACCGCGTGGTTCGACGGCGCCGCGGCCTACAGCAGCGAACCAGCGCATTAGCGACGGGGGAGGGTGGCGCGATCCCCCTTCCTAATCATCCAAACCTCGATCTCGTGCTTGGCGGCCGCGAGCTTGTTGGCGTCGCGCGCAACGATCGTCACTTTGGCCCCGGCGCGCGCGTACTTTCTAGCAAGCGCGAGCCCAAGTCCGCTGCTCCCGCCCGTGATGAACACGTGGCTGTTGGCGACGTGGAGCCCGCGCGCAAAGAGCTTTGTGGAGAGCCACGACTGGAATGGATGTGGTGGTGGTCAATACCATATACTACATTGTAGGAACAAGAGAATCGTCCTCCAGCGCAGACATCCAGTGCTGTTACGTACGAGTAGACAGAGCCCTGCAAGGCTGCCAACGAGCGAGATGGCCGACACGGAGACCATGTGGGTATGTTAGGGCTTCGTGGCGATTGTGGGAATGGAATGCCTATGTGCTGCATGAAGGCACGACACGGGGGTCCAACGTGAGAAGAGAGAGATGAGATGAAACACAGACGAGATACGAGATACGAGATACGAGACACGAGAGACGGAACCACGAGTTCAGTGATTGGTTCGAGATCTCATCTCCCGAAGGAGAAATGACGCCACGTTTCATGCATACCAACCATCGATCATGCACCTGCAGCACTCGTACCACGTGTTATCCAGACGCAGTCGTTTGCAGCACTCGATTCGTCGCCTCCCCCATCTCACGCCGAGTAGGACGCCACGGCGCGTGGCTTGCTCTTCTTAGCCTCGGTGCGTACGACCCGGTCAAAGTACCACAAGTGCGCGGTCTGCACGAGCACAAACACGGGCAGCAACAGCGCCTCCAGCAGCGTGTGATTCCGCGGCGCCACGCCGTTCGCGAGCACGCGCAGCATCTCAAACTGCGGTTCGTTCGTGATCGCGTACCGGCCGCTCGCCAACCCGTCCACAAGGGACATGGCCGCCGACTCGACCGAAACGGGCGTGGAGGCGCCGTCGAGCCGCTTGGCCGCTTGCGGCTTGTGGGGCATGGGCTTGTACAGCAGCGGTGTGTCAATGTTGCCCGGGTAGTACACCGACGTGTCGATCTCGTACAACAACAGTTCGTTCCGCAAGGCGTCGCTGAGCCCACGCAAAGCGTACTTGGAGCTTGAGTACTGCGTAAAGCCCACGAACGTCGTGAGCCCGGCGGCCGAATTCACAAACACGACGCGGCGTCTCGGCTCGTCCGGCGCCAACGGCGTCTGGACCATGGGCGGCAGCGCGGCCTTGACCGCGTGGAGCGCGCCGAAAAAATTGAGGTCCATGATCTCGCGGAATTTCGAGACGTCCTGGTCCAGCAACAAGCTCGATTCGTTCGTGCCGGCGTTGCAGACCACGTGGTCGGTCACGCGGTCGTGGAACGCGTTGGCGTCGGTCACGGCGGTTTGCACGGCCACAAAGTCGGTGACGTCACAGGCCAGTGCTAGCACTGGGAAAGTCTTGACGGTATTGCTGGCCCACGACTCGATCTCGCGCTTGGCAGTCGCCAACTTGTCGGCGTTGCGCGCAACGATCGTGACTTTGGCGCCAGCTTTCGCGTAGACCTTGGCAAGCGCGAGCCCGAGCCCGGTGCTCCCGCCCGTGATGAACACGTGGCTGCCTGCGACCCTGAAGCCCGGCGCCGTGAGCTTGTCGTAGAGCCACGACTGTAGCATAGAACACGACCAGTGGTCAGCCCACAGTCTTGCGGTGGGGCGTAGAATGACAAGCGTACCACCACGACGAGGCCGACGAGCGCGCCGATGATGGCGCCAGCCGGGGAAAGCACCATCGGGGGGTGCGACTCGGATTCGGTTGGGAAGTGAGGCAAACTGACGCGAAGGTCCGCGTTCCCGGCCGAGAACACACTCCAGCAAGCAGTAGGCCGCTGGTGCGTGATCCACACCTCTCATACTTAATTGGTCGGTCCTTGGGTTCCTTCAACTAACTGTTGTTGACTGTCTCTGATGCCTGTGAAAACGGATATATGAGGAGATCCACATCATCCTGGACTTCAACTCTCAAAATTTGATGGTCTCATGTAGTTTTCACACCAATCGAACGTTATACGAGGAGATCTACATCCTGACCGTCCAGTTTCTCAAATGGTCTCATGGACCGGTAGTTTTCACACCAATCGGACGTTAAGCCCATCGTCCTTGAGGTTTTCACCCGGCGTGGGCCGCAGCGCTCCGCTGGTGCTGCGCGAGTGCGTGGTTCACGAGCTCCATGCGCTGCCTCATGGGCAGCTGCTTGCCGTGGCTCCGAATGAGCTGCTTGACGACCTCGACGTATCCGAGATGGCTCGCGTACCGCACGGCCGCCCAAGCCACGGGGCGGCTTCCCGTGACGCGCACGACGTCGACCTCGACCGTCGCGTCAAGCGGGCACTCGTCCTCGTCCACGAGCGCGAGGTAGTGCTCGCACTGCGTGGCATCGCCCTCGCTCTCGTGGATGAACTCGATGTACGGCACGTCGTCGGTCTCGCCCACGAGCTCAACCGCCATGGCCGCGTCCGTGCCGACCAACGCTGGTGGTGGGTCCATCCGCGCCACCAATAGATCGCCGACCTCGCGGTGGCCCAGGTAGTACGCGTACTGCGCCGCGCAGATCGACACGCGCGTCGTCGCGACCACGCACAGCCGCATGCGCATCTCGGCGTTTAGGTCGGCGCCGCCGTTCTCGGCGATGCGGTCGACACTGCGGCTAAACGCCGCGGCGTCCCCGCGGCTTTGGTCGACCGCCGCGTGGTACGGGAACGCGCTGGCGCTGTCGACGAGCACGACGAGCTCGCGCTGATTGAGCGCGTCGCCGACCCCTGCGTCGACTTCGATCGCCACCGCCGGGCTCGCGGCGGTCTCCATGCGCGGCGGACGCTCCACCGGCTCGATGGCATACGCTCGTATCACCCCATCATCCAGGTCGATCGACTGCGATCGGTACTTGTCGAACGACCGATTTCTCGTACTGGTGTGGCGCGGAACCTGCTGTTGCTGTTGTTGCTCTTCCACCATCCGAAGCGCGAACCGCAGTTCCGCTGTGATCTCCAGCACGGCCGTACGCTCCTTTTCGATCGTCGGCGCGAGCGCGCGTGCCGTCTCGGCACGGCCGCCATCCAAACCCACCACACTCCAGTGGCGC
>JAADXJ010000666.1:0-16629 GCA_023337735.1 Pythium biforme
GGGCGGGCGTGTTCAATGGCCCTCGGAGTTACACAACTTGAAAACGCGATGATAGGTGGTCATCCTACCCAGCATCCGTGCCAAACGTAAAGCACAAACATTCGGCTCACGGAAACCATAGCGTTGAATTGGAAAAAAAATCGTACACGTCATATTCAGTTCTGGCTCGGCGGGCATGGCGACGAAGAGACCGCGCGGCTGCCTCCGTGGGACGCCCTCCTCCTCGAAAAAAGTCCCGTGGATGGCGGAAGCGAGAGGTACCTCTGGCGCGACTTTTCGACGAATTCATCACACTATCGCAAGGTCAATTGAAAGTGTAGAAACGTTATAATCAGGTGTGCACATTGACTAGGACCATAGACTACCCCTTTCGATAGTGACACTGGGTCACCTCTTCCACCTCAAAAGCAAGGTTATTTTGTGGTCAGCCCTGATACCGATTCTGTTGAAGTTGCTTGGCGTTCTTCGCTTTCCCACCCGCCCCTTGAGGAAGCCTCCTTCCGCACAGGACTTAGCTGGCGAATCGCGGTCGAAGAAAGCGGCAAGCGTAGTCATCCGTGAGCGTCGTCGTCGACGACGAAGGAGAACGAGAAGGCGAAGGCGAAGAACAACCCAGACTTGCACTCGGCAACGAGAGAGCGCACGGCCGCATCATCGCCCCTTCCCTGGCTGTTGTACCCACCGAGTATGGACGTGTCGTTCGCAAGCGGCGCCGAGAATGCACCCAGTGGAGCGCGCCGCAAGCGCGTTCACGACGACTTTGAGCCGCATGGTATGTACGTGTTCGAGGACGGAGGCGCCGACGGCGAGCGCGGGTCCGAAGGCGGCGAAAGCAGTCGGCGGTCGTCGCTCGTCGGCATCTCCAACGCGGACGTGCACAGCGGCTTCCAGGCGAACAATTTGCTGAAGAGTCGGCGCGTCGCGAGCGAGCTCGGCCTCATGAACGGCGGTCACCTGGAGGAACCGCTCGGCGCACCGCATGGCATGCTGAGCCGCGACATCTTGGCGCCGCTCGCGGGAACCGGTTCGCCCGGCCCGCCTATTCTCATGAGCGAGCCGCTCCAGAAGGCAAGTGTTACGAACAACCCGTTTATGCCGAGCGCATCGGCCGTAGCGTCATTCTCGACGTCCCAGTTGGAGGGCTTTCGATTGGAGCCTGGCACACTCGAGCAGAAGGAGAACAAGGCTCGCGTCTTGAAGCCTGTGGCGAAACGCAGCCTGCACGGAACACCACACAGCACCCCACGACTGCAACCCCCGCAGCTCCCCGCGGTAAGTGGAGGCTCGACGATGATCGACGCATCTTTGCTTGTGAGAAACTCACGTCGATGTTCCTGTAGCTTATGCAGTATTTATCTCCGAAAGATCCGTCGCGCGTTGGCTCTGTTCCTCGGCAAGCCCCTCCATTCCCGTCATTCGGCAAGGCATTTATGAATGGCTCGATGCCGTTCTCTTCGTGGCGGGCCCCATCTTCTTCCACGATGCCCATCGAAAACACCCTCCCAGCTCCGCCCACAAGCGCGCCTTCTACGCCAGCAATAACAGCTATAGTCGAGCCCGCCGTGAAGTCTGAGGTTGGCATCGCGTTCAGCGCAGCCGATTCCGACCAGTGTTCCAGTGACGAGGAATTCTCGATGGAGAACGAGATTTCTCTCTCACAGGACAAGCTAAACAACCTATCTGTTCACGATATTCCAGACCATCTGCTTGCCGATGAAAAGAAGCAGCCACCCTCGCCTCAAGTTCTCATGCAGCTTGCCCCCGGATTCGCAAGCATGCTGAGTGAGCAAGAGGAGAAGAAGTTAAAGGAAATGGGGGCTTTCGCTGTGGTTTTGAAAGTCAGCCCGGATCCGATCATCTTAGGCCGCGATCACTTCTATCCAGTGTTTGGTGACAAGATTCGAGGATGCGAAACGTTTCACTTGAGCCGGCGGCATTGTGTATTCCATGTATCGCGGTCGGAGTCCAAGGATTCGTCGAAGCAGTACAAAGTGATCGTGGAAAACACCAGTACCAACGGCCTCGACGTGAATGGTCGACCGATGAAAAACCTGGAGCAAAGAGAGCTCCACGTCGGGGACACGGTTACGCTTCTCAAGATTCGGAATCACTCGGTGAGTGGGTATCTACGGTATCTCTGTGAGCTTTCCGAATGCTCATTTCTCGTGTGATATGTAGGGCGATATCTCTTTAGCGTACACGCTTCTCGTCAACAATCCAGCTGAATCTCAGCACAAGACGAAGTCGGCTATCACTCCAGCAAGACGTTCCCCTCGTATCGCGCGGGGTAGATCTTCGGCCAGCAAAGCCCACCTTGCTCGAAAGCCGAGAACAACTGGAACCTCGAATCCATTTGCTCTTCCGTTCTCGCCTCCCCGAAAGAAGATGAAATTTCCGACCATCCGGGCCGTAAGTGATGCTGAGTATGCTCTTGGATGGACCGAGACTTACCGCTTTGCTTGCACAGGAAATATTGATTGCCGATCCGTTCTTTGCTCTCTCGGAATCTCCAAGACAACAATCGCGTGGATATCGTGACGAGCTTTCTGCGACGATGGCAGCCCTTGGGCCAGTTGAGCGACTTGCGGTACGTACAATATTCCAGATGACAAACAACTGCACATACTAATCTTACGTTTTCGCCTTATTACAGGTCACTTACGAATGTGCAACAAAAGAGGCTCTTTTCGGGGCCGTTCAGAACTCAAAGCAGATGTTCATCTACGCTGGTAAGTGGCGCGATAGCTGCATGCAAAGTGCTCACTCACTAACAATGACAACAAAATAGGCGGGAGCGAGTCGAACAAGATTCTTGTCGAAGACAACGCGGGGATGCCAGCGTACGTGGATATCGCTGCGTTATCTGCAGCCGTCGGTGAAGGTACGAGATGCATTGATGATGTATGTGTTTGCATCTTATTGCTAACCTTGTTACGATATATAGAAGGATCCAAACCCGTCTTGGCCATCGTATTTGCCAAGAGCGTGGCAACTGGTAAAACGAGTCAGCACCGACATGAAAGTGCCGTTTACTGAGGTGCTAACGACGATTTTTGACGATAGCTCAAGCATTTGTGGACGCTGGTATCCAGCATGTCATTTTCGTCAACTCATCGAGTCGTACCCGTCCGAAGTCTGTGAGCTACCTGAGGTATGTAATATTCTGTGTGTGTGTTTTGTTTTTTTGTTTTCCTCGATCTCGATCCTAAACATAATTTTTTGGCAGATCTTTTTTCTCCAGCTTGCTGAAAGGCTCTTCTATCGGGGAAGGCCACGCACTTGCAAGACGCGCAGCTCTGGGTGAAGCTATCGCTCCCCCTACAACCAATGACTGCCTCTGTGGTATTCTTCCAGGGGGTGTGAACCACGATGTATTCATCGGAGAGATTCCCAAGAAGTTGGATAGTAATCGTGTCCGAGCAAGCCTTCCAACGCTGAACGCTTTGCTGATCCCATCACTGCCCCCTTACTTCTTGCCCCAAGAAGAAGTAATCGGAGAGGTACGCTTTTCCACACCATCCGGTTGTTTACTGGTGATCTTACCAACTGTATTATTGTGTTCTTGCGCAGGTTATCGGAGCGCTTCGAAAAACCAAGGTTCAGGTTTGCAGTCTCCAGGGAGGCAAAGGGGTTGGAAAGTCCTCCACATCGGTGTACGTGGCCAAGTATGCCACGGATCGTCGATGGTACAAGGACGGCGTGCATTTTTTCGACATTGAATCAGCCTTTTCCAACGGAAGGGAGTCTGCAACGAGTAGTCCACTTGGGTGGACCGACGAATTAGCTGATTCTGAAGACAAGCGCCAGCGTGTAACCAGGAGGATCCAGAACGAGATCGACGAATTGCTTCATCTCCTTCATCCGAAGTCGACTGCTGACGACACCATCAATACCACCCTTGTCGTACTAGACGGTTGTGACCGGCTAAGCGCAGCTCAGTTTCGTGACTTCATCGTGAAGACTGTTCACGCGTACCCGACCGTACAAGTAAGCGCTTTGTTCTGCACATTATCCGCTAGATTTGATGAACTCATGGTTTGTGCCTGGCAACCAGATTTTGATCACAATGAGGCAGTTCATGACGATCAATGTTCACTCAAAGATTGTTGAGGAGAGCACAATCCAGCTCAAAGAGCTATCAACGAACGACACGGCAACCGTCTTTTTGTCGATGGCCAAAGCGTGTCTTGATCAAGAACGGCTCAAACGAGGTGCGTCAATGTACATGGTCAGCCACTGGCAGCCTATTTCACTCACATTGGTCGATTGCAATCAGCTCTTCCGAGCCTGTCACAAGAAGCGGTTGCAAAACACCCAGCCATCACTCGTCTCAATGGGAATCCTCTGCTGTTGTCTCGTCTCGTCTTGGAACTGCGATCAAGCAAGCTAGACGAGCTCCAATAATCGCGAAGTCGATGCTGACGAGCTTCATGAACCAGAATGCAGCATAGGTTTTTGTCGAGGTAGTAACTGTACACTTGCCATGGAAGGCAGTGTGCATAGAGGTGAATGCATGTTTTTCCGCGTTACATATCCATATGAGCGTCAAAGTTGCGAACGATGATGCCCAAGCTGACGTGAACTCGTCCCGTAGCAATCGTCTTGAGTCGGCAACGCTCAGCCCAAGCCGTGTTGAAGAGTACTTCATCGGTCAAGAGTTCTGGCGTGTGACCAAGCAGCGCTGCGCCAAGCTCTTCCTTGGAAGTGCCCATCGGTCGCCACATCGACACTGTCAAGCGGTGATGACCCGGCGCGAACGGCAAGTGCACGAAACCATACCCGACGAGGTTCATTTTCTCGTGTGAGTCGACGCGCCACACTTGAAGTAGCAGCTTTGGCCAACCGTGCAGCGCTGTAGTCGCAAAGTGAAGATCAATCGGGTGGGCCCACACGACAGAACCTACGTCGGGCGCGAGTGAGTCCGAGTAGTCGATCTGCGTCTGGCCAATCTGGTCTCCGGCGACGTGGATCCACTGGTTCCCGTAGTCGACGCTCCATTTGCAGCAATAACCGTCGCTCGCTTTGCCAAAGCCGTCGCCGCCGACGATCTCGCCGATGATATGGACTTCTGGCTGTTGCATAGGCGGCACGCCGTCCATCCGTGTGATCGACTTGCGAGATAGAATGGAGGTTGCCTCTCGGATTGCCGCGGTCGTGGACGGTTGGGCGGCAAGACCGTCGGTTGAAGATCGAGGCTTCCGTCGAATCGGAGAAAGTGGCGGCTCCGACGACTTCTTTGTGGTCGGAGATCGGTCGTGGCCGTCCCGTGTTTTGGGCGGTGACTCGGCTACTGGACCACCAGACGTTGCAGGTTTCGCCTCAGCTGTGGTCGCTTTCTCCCTCTTCGCCATCAAGCTCTTGAGTCCAAATGAATCGCGTTTCGTGCGGGGCTTCTGCTGCGTCTCTTCTGCCTCAGCTTTGGGCAGCTTCGCATCCGCATCGTTCGGGATCGCTCCTCCTCGCGGCGTGCGCACCAGAGGGCTCGGTTTGCCAGGCGTGTCGTCTCCAGGGCTCACCGCTTTCTTCTCGTCCTCAACGATCGGCCCTCCCCGTGGTGAGCGCACCAGAGGGCTTCGCCTTCCAGTCGTTCCCTCAATGGGGATCTCGACAGTCTTTGCATCGTCCTGCTGTTCTTGTATCGCGCCGATGGTCTTGGATTTCGCACTGTCCAAGCCGCCTTCAAGCCCCTTCGGTCCTGCTTCGGAAGTCGTCGATCTCGAGGCTTCTGCCGCTGGCGTCGGCGTCTTCTTACTCCACAGACTCAAGCGCGTTTTTGTTGGGGACGCACTGGAAGACGTGGGACCAGCGCTGCCTGCTGCCGTCGTAGAAGCTCCACCGCCAAGTGCGCTACTGAACGCAAGCGAGATCGTGAGCCAAGACGATCCCCGCGCTCCCGGCTTCGCGTAGACGCTTCGACGCACCTGAGCTCTGTGGCGTCGGCCTTGTCTTGCGTCGACGCTGCGAACTTGCTTCCTTTCCGTGGCGATCCGAGCTTCCGCAGCATGGTGCTCTATGGAGGTCCCTGGCGTTTTGTCGCCCCAAGCGGCACCGCCACGCAAGCGGTCTGAAGAGTCACACACGAGACTGTATCGTCACGGGTCACCAATCCAGCAGGGTCTTTCAGACCTGCGTCTCGACACCACACCACACCACCTCACCATCCATTGGTACGTACGCCTAGCGCGACGTAGGGTTTGTTTTTTCTTGTATTTTGTTTTCTCTCATGTTTATCCGTGTCTATCTTTCCAGAGCAACACACCCGACGCACCAGCATCCAATGCCGACTCACCAGTACAAGAGATCGATCAAGCCTGCCTGCTGCACTCAGACGCCACCAAGTGCATCATGGTCAGCGTCTGCCGAGGCCATCGAAGAAGACAAATCCCGAGAAGCAGCCTACGCACGGCCGATGCTCGCTTCCTCTGCCTCCTAGGCCAACGCCGTCGACTGTTCTGTGCGTGCATGCGTGTTTGCTCGTGGGGTCTCCCTACCTTCTTCGCACGATCGCCATCTAGTTCTTCTTGGTGCGCATGCGCTGCGCCTTCTTGCGCTTGCGGTGCTTGTGCTTGTTCATCTTCTTTCGCCGCTTCTTGAGCACGCTGTCGGCAAAGTAGCCGTGCGCCGTGTCCAACTCGCGCAGCATCTCATCGACGCCCCGCGAGGCGCCGTCGCGCATGGGCACGAAATCCGACAGCGCGCTGAGCATGCCCGAGGTGTCCCAGAGCTCCTCAGCCGCGAGCACCGACGACGCCTCGGTTTCCTCGGGGAGCGCCGCGAGCGGACGCATGGCGTCCTGCAGCGGGAACGCGCCTACGAGCCACATGTCGGCCGGGTCGGCCTTGCTGTACTTCTCGAGCCACACGGCCGGGTCCGTGCCTTCAAAGCCGTAGGCCGACTTGACGGGGAACGCCGGCGCCGAGAAGATCTCGCTGCTGGTCGACATGAACGCGCGGCCCGACGTGGTCGCGATCGAGCGCACGCCACGCGCGCAGGACGCAGACGCCACGGAGGCGCGGCGCGCGAGCAGCCCGCGGGCGGCAGCGCGCAGAGCCATGGTGTGCGACGGGGGAGCGAGGGGACCGGTTGCCGGACGGTCGAGGCTTCCTGTCCGCTGATGCGCTCGACGGTCTGGAGCTCTCCAGTGCAGACCGAGAACACCAAAAACGGATGGGAACGAGCCGGGTATCGGGTTTCCGAGGTAGCACAGCGACATGGCCCATGGTGGGTTCTGCCCGTTCCAGGGGTTTCTAGGTTGGTATACTATATTAGAGGTCGAAGACTAATGGGTGCGCAAGAGATAAAAGGCCAATCACCGGCATGCATATCCTGAAAGGACGGACCCGCACGAGAATGCTACCGGAATCGGATGCCACGCAGCGTGCGTTCCTGCGCGAGTGCTTCACGTTCGCAGATACCAATCGCCGAGGTACGTGATGTGGTTACGGACATGCGCTATCACTTCGGGCGACGTGGTTATACTGGTGGCTGGGCTGCCTCAGGGGTTCTGGATCTACGGGATCTCAAATGTGCGGTAGCCGCGGCGCTCGGGATCCGCGCGTCCAAGGTACGCTCCTACCAGTGACGCGCGTCTAATGCTGCAACGGAGAGTTAACGGGGCAGCGAAAGTTGGTACTCGCGCAAATGTTCAGCCACGTGCTGCAAGCGAATGGCAAATGCGCAGTATACGCTCTGTTGTGTTCTTCCCCGAACGGCTGCTGATCGAGTTCGCTGTGAACGAAACAGCGCACGCGATGGACCCGATCCAAGTGACCCAAGACGCCTTTGTGGCCGTGCTGCTACCGCGTGTGCAAAAGACGGACTTGCTGGCGCACGTGCGGCGCGGCTTCAAGGCCTTCGACCTGCGCTCACAAGGCTTCGTCTCGCTCGCGAGCTTTGAGAAGGCGTGTGCGAGCGTGATGCCGCACATGTCGCAGAAAACCGTCTTCGAGCTCTTCCGCGAGGCCGACCGCGACGGCGACGGACGCGTACGTGCACTCCGACCGTACGAAACACGGTGTTGCGCGTATGGCCCCAGACGACTAAAATTTCGACTTGTTCCCAGGTCACATACAACGATTTTGAGACCATCTACCTCGTGGGCGCCCAGGCCAACGCGCTCGTTCTCGCGCACCACCAGGTACCCTCCGCGGTGCCACCACTGCCTCGAATCGCCAGCACACGAGCTACTGCTACTCGCCGTCCCACGAGATGAGCTCCCGACAACAACACTGTCCATTCCCGAAGCGCAACTGAGATGGATCATGAGTTGGGGGCAAACGAAACTCATTTTGGGGAATGCTGATTGGCGTGTGTTCTTATGTAGACCATCCTTTCAACCAATGAAAAGTCCTTATTCTCCATGGCAGTTTTTGCGGGGTGACGCCACGCCCGACACTTTATGGGACGCTGTGCCCCATCGAGGCCGTGCCGCTTGCCACGCCGCCTGCCGTCTTACTCTCCCTTCCGACGCCTGTTCCAGTAGTCTCACCAGCACTGTAATGAGCGAGAACCAGAGCCACGCGCGCGTGACGAGCCCGTCGTCGTCGGCCATGATGCGCCTCTCGCTGTCCCGGCGGGACCTCGCCGACGCCGCCGCCCCGCGCAGCAACCAAGGTACAGGCCAAGCGGCCGATTATTGAGACCCGGCTCGTCCTGGTCTAATGCGTCTATGAACGTGTAGAGAGCTCCACTAATGTGTTTGACGACGACAGCGAGGCCATGGTCAAGCACCGCCTGACGGAGGCTATGCAACGCCCCGAGAACGCGTGCTGCGCCGACTGCAACGCGCCGTCCCCGAAGTCCGTTGCGTCTACAAGTTGGACCGAAAGAGACTACATGGGCGTGGAACTAACGTTATACCGATCTTAGATGGGCCGCGGTCGCGCACGGCGGCTTTATCTGTACGCAGTGCGCGGGCGTCCACCGCTCGCTGGGTGTCCACGTCTCTTTCGTGCTCAGCTGCACGCTCGACAAGTGGACAGTAAGCCTCAGTCCCCACTCCCGTCTCGCTTGTGGTTTCGACTCACGTCTAACCTGTCCCTATAGGACGCCCAAGTCAAGTTGATGGAGACCACGGGCAACGACGCGCTGAACGAGACCATGGAGTTCTGCGTGCCGGACGCGTACCCCAAGCCCCACGCCGAGTCCGCGCGCGCCGACCGCGAGCGCTTCATCCGCGCCAAGTTCGAGGACGAGCTCTTCCGGGCAAGCCCCGGCAAGACGCGCAAGCAGGCTGTGACTTCTTCGTCCTCTTGTTCCTACGGCTCCTCAGCCAACTCGCCCGTGCGGGACGGCAGCAACCCAGCGACCACAACCACTTCGTCATCCGTCTCCGGCGACCGCAAGAAGAGCAGCCTGCTCTCGCTCGGTGGGCTCGTGGGGACCACACGTCGCAGTCTCCCGGGTCTCTTCTCGCCGTCGTCGTCGTCTGGTGGTGGTCATGGCGGCGGCAATGGAACCACCACTGCTGTGTTGCCTGTGGCGCCAGCACCGGCGGCGGCGGGCATGGTCGAGTACGTGGGCGTGCTCGTGATCGAGCTGCTCGAAGGCATGGAGCTCGCCGGCATGGACATCAACGACAAGTCGGACCCGTACGTGACCTTCCGGCTGGGTGAGCAGACCATCTCGAGCAAGCGCGTCCACAACGACGTGAACCCGCGCTGGCACGAGACGCTCATGCTTTCGTGGGACGGCGCGTCGCCGCTCGTGGCCGAAGTGTACGACTACAACACACTCTCGAGCGATCGCCCCATGGGCAGCGTCGTGATCGACTCCGAGACGCTCGCGCCACTGCTCGTGGCGTCACCGTGCGAGTCAAGAGGCGGGGGCGAACAGCAGCAACAGCAACAAGCAAAAGACGAGATCGACGCCGTGTACCCGTTGCTCATGCCGCGCATCTGGGCGCGCAACTTTGGCGAGCACATGGTCGCCGGCGCCGAGGGCGTCACCAAGGGCTTGTACCGCGGCATCACCGGCGTCTGGAAGGACCCGATCAAGGGCGCCAAGGAGAACGGGCTCGAAGGTTTCGCGAAAGGTGTGGGCATTGGCGTGGCCGGCGTCGTGTACCGTCCTATCAAGGGGCTCGGTACGATGGTCAAGGAGACCGCGCGGTCTGTGGGCGTCGGCCGCAAGCGCAGCGTGGACGGAGGCATCGACGAAGAGCTCGTGAAGGCTGGGTGCTTGCATCTCAAACTGCGCCTCCAACGCTTCTAAACTTTCACACACAAACAGCGTGAGGACAAACAGAACCTCGGGACGCTCATCGTATCATACCTTTCGCATTTCCGCCGAAGTGTAGACTCCGCAAAACGTAATTATTATCTGTCATTTCTTTTTTCGCGAGTGGCAAGAAAGCCATCTTCTTCCCACAACGAACCCACCTGTGAGAAGTGTGGTTCTGGGAGGAAAGCTCTTGATAGTTGCAGTCTCAGTCTGTCTTGTCCTGGTCTGCGACGCCGGTCGCGGCGTTCACTGCTCGGTCGCGTGTCTCGTTTACAAAGGGTTTCGGAAAGTCATCAAGTCGGTCTTGTATCGTCGGAACTGGTCAAGGAGTAGATGCACTTCATTGCGTTCATCTAAGAGGTAGCGAAAGTCAGTTGAAGGGTACAAACAGCGATGAAAACAGAGAGTGAAAGCGTACCTGAGGAGAGAGCCTTCAAATCGGTGACGATGTCGTCGCAAATGGCGACAACATGTGGGCAGCACGCAGCGTATTCGGCCAGTTGGTCGTTCGCTGCGCGAGGCGAGCTCGCGTGTTTCTTCCACAGCACGAGAATGGCGTAGATAGACTGCAGCAGATGCAGCGTCCAGTCGAACGAGCCCTGCTCACGGTACAGGCGCTCGTAGTAGCTCAGGAGTACCCGGTGCGGCACGCCGACGTCGAGGAACATCTTGAGCACCCAGTTAAACGTGGTGGCGTCGGCCGACGAAGATGATGACCACGCGTACGCTGGAAGCTGGGTGAGTCGGAGATGCCAAGAGGCGATGCGCTCCAGCTGCTTGGCCAGGAAACCAACCGGGAACACGAAGCTGCTGAGCGCAGCAGCAGCAGCCGACGGACCACCGGAGTGGCTGTCGGCAGCGTTACCGTCCGTGTACAGCGACTTGCCGAGACGCAGCACCTTCATTTGCATTTGCCCGATCCAGTAGCCGCTCTCGAACGACGAAGCCATGCTGACCTGGTGGGCGCCTGTCGGGAGACCTGCCAGCTCGTACTGGTCAAGTCGCCAAGCGTTGAATTCCACCGAGCTCGCTGACGGCGGCACCATGTCGAACACAATTTTCCGCCATAAAAGCTCGACGACATCGGCTTCCTCGGAGTTGCAGGCATGGATGATGTGCAAACACTCCGACCACATATCGTACTTCGAAGCGAACTGGTTGTATAGCGTCGTGGCGTCATAAATCTTGAACGTGAGGAACTTGAGGTCTTGCTTGCGCTCCCGAATTTCGCCATCATTAGCGGCATTCGAAGACGCTTCAAGCTCAACCGTTGCTTGCTCAAGAGCCTTCAGCACGCGAACCTGCAGCTGCAGCACGTCCAAGACATCGCGCACCTCCCGGATGGCATCAGCAGCCTCGCCAACGTCTTCCATGCTCTTTAAGCAGCCCAGAGCCTTGGAAACGTAGTACTGACGCTTCACCACATCCGGGTTGCTCTCGAGTCCCATGCCCTCTTCAGCATTGTCTTCGTGGGCGCGGGCCCACCAGACCTTCGCAGCGATCAGGTACTTCTGCTGCTCCATATACATCTTGACAAGCAGATCTTGGTCACGCTCTTTCAGGAAGTCTTCAATAAACGGTGATCGAATCGAGGTCAGCAAGTTGGTTTGTCCATGTTCATACAGCCAGGAGTAGAGGAGTTGATGGAAGTCACTGTCTTCCGACGCGAGAGCGTAGTGAAAGATCTCATCCACAAAGCCCTTTCTGGAGGCATCATCGATACTCACCATGTCTTCGACTGCCTGCGGGCTCTGCCCGCTCTTGCCACCATCAAGCAGACGCTGCAGCGCGAGCAGAATGCATCCGAAACAATTCCGCTTCCACGTCAGCTTCACACCAGTGAGGTCTGTCGCCGCAGCATCGTGAAAGTTCTTCGCACACGCGAGCGCAAGCTTGACAACGCCTTCGTAGTAGTTTAGGAGAGCGTAGTCGTCGCAGATGCCTTGCAGAACTTCCACACAGTCTTCCGTATCCCACATGTGGCAAGCATTCAAGAACTGTCGGAGCGATTCCTTGAGGTGAGCCTTGCGCCCACTCGGTGCGCTCAGCTTTGCCATCGCGAGGCTCTTGTATCCCTGGTAATGCCACAAGTCGTTTACCGTGAAGAACGATGGACACTGCTCGCGCAGTTGCTGCACAAGGAACTGGTTGTTTTCGTCACGTCCCTTCATCAACGCCTTCACCATCTGCTTCGCCGCACTTGTGCCTTCCGTGGTAGAGACCAAATCACCAAAACTCATCTTGGCAAAGGTCTCATCGAGCGGGACCTGGAACTCCATGGCCAGCCGCAAGAGGGAGATAGCTTCAATGCTGCGCAGCACGAGCTGATACAGCAAGAACAACGAGCGCTGCTCCGCCTTGTATCGCATCTCGCGCTTGCGCTGGTCTTCGTTTCGAAGCTTGTGGTATCGAAGGGCCAATTCGGCAGCCCGCGTACCATCCGGATCGTTGGTGCCATCATCGAGAGCACTTTCGACGAGGATGGATCCACTACCGATCGAGACCGCATAAGGACCAGCCGTCTCCATGAGTTGGCGAAGCTGGAACAGGACTTCCCGGCACTCATCCAGAAGCTCCTTCGCGTGAACGGGTTCGAACGTCGCCGAAGCCGAGGACGAGGAAGCGCGGCGGCCAATCGTCTTCGGGAACCAGAGCGGTCGGAGCACGCGGGTCATGAACATCACAAGACCGTCGTGCTGGTACGACATGCCAAAATCCGTCGTGAGCACAATGCGCGTGTTGGCGGCATCACGAATGGAAGTCGAGCCTTCCAAATCAGCTGCGCCAGTGGCACGCGCAATTTGACCGCACTCGAAAATTCCCTGCATGGCGGTCGTGAAGATGTACTCGTCGCTCTTGACTCCGGCGCGGTGAACAACCGATGCCGACGCGGCAGTCGAGGCCGCGGTGCCTCCGTCGACCGCGAGGGGATCACTCTGGACGCCGCACGCGAGTGCAATCAACATGCAGCACACTTGGACATCACCGAACGATCGAATGAACGGAGCCAGAGTACCCTTAAGGTCGTTGCCGCGCGTGAGCAAGAGGACGCGGTGCAGTTGGTCAATCGGACGAATCTTCTTGAAGACTTGGATACCCGCATTCGACAGACACAGGAAATGACGCGACGGAGCAGAGTACTGAAGCGCCATTTCGCCAACAATTGGCACGGCATCGTTGCTGAGCACGCTGCTCGTCGGACCCGTCATTTCGTCGTACGATCGCTTCGCGCCAGCGCTAGAACTTCTGCCCGAAGCCGCGGTGGCAGCATCGCGAATACGCTTCGACTGCTCGAGAGCCGTTTCATCGAGCTCCTGGACGTCGACAATCTTCCCGATACACGATTCGACGGCGACCGACTCGCGCGTCGTCGCTCTCCCACGCGCAGTGGGCGCGGCCGCAAGCGTCGAGTGTGTGATCGGATCGTGCGCGATACCGACCACACGGTCTTGCTGGTCCTTGGCGCCATCCACAAGAAGCGACACACCATGTTTGTAGAAACCGAAATGTACACTCGACGGCGACTTGCCTGGCGCAAATCCCGGCTGCATACCTTCCTTGGCGTGGTACGGGGGCGCGTCCGCAAGCGTCACCGCCGGCGGCGGCAGACGAATGAATAAAATCTCGAGACGGGTCGGTCGCTTGCTGGGCGGGATCGAGCTGCCGACCGTGTAGGCGCGTCTCGAGTATCCTGTGAGGTAGAACCGCATGCCGTTCGACGCCAACGCCACCAGGTTTACGAGCGCCGACTCATTGCGGCCAACGATCGCGAGCGACACGATCTTCAGGTTGGCGGTCTGGAAAAGGCGTTCATCGGGGCACGAGACGCGCGTGCGGCGGTTCTCGCGCGCGTACTTGGCGCCTTCCTGGAGCAAGTTGAGCGTGCACACGAGCTTCATCTCCTTGCCCAGCGCGCCCAAGTCGAACACGTCGACGTCGCCCTGTTCGTGCAGCGCGTACAAAATGTGGCGGTCTTCGTCGATCGCAAATTCGAGCAGCTTTCCGGCCGACGACGCAAGCGACGAAAGGAAGCTTGGGAGATAGTTGGCGAGCTGCGACGTGTGTGTGACCTTGCGGCAGCCGCTGCGCTGTAGGAACGACGGGATGAAGATCGACGTATCGACGCCGAGCATGGACGACGCCGACGCGGCGCCGGCGCCGCCACCGTAGAGCAGTTCGTAGACGCCGCCGTCCGAGCCGCCGAAGAAGATGCGCCCATGGGCGGCCGTTGTCGCGATGCGGCGCACGACCGTGTTGTCGGCGCTCACACTGAGCTTCGTGCGCTGGAGACGGAGCCCCGATGCGAGCGTCTTGTTGTCCTCATAGAGCACGGCGACGAGCACGACCTCGACAGTCGTCGCGACCACTAACAAATGCTTGACCTTGTCGGTGAACACGCCAGTCTTGGGCGCAACGCAGAGCCCGACGCTCACGACCGGCTGGTCCATCTCAAACACCGCGAAGCGGCCGCGCTGCTTGTAGTTCCAGAGGAACAAGCGGTGGTCCACGCTCGTCCAGGCATGGCCGATTTCCGGGAGTAACCCGGACAGCGTGAGCGCCTGGAGCTCTTCTTCGAGCGAGGTCGCGATCACGGACGGCAGCGGGATGAGGTTGCCTTTGCGCACGATCTGCGGGCACCACTGGGACGCGTACGGCTCGAGAAAGTAGTTCTGTGGCTCGCTCTGGTTCGAGAGCTGGTCGTACAGGTCGGGGAACTGCGCGTCCTCGATCGTGGCCTGGTCGACGCGGCTCTTGGCCTCGGCGAGCCCCTTGAAGAGCCGCAGCTGGCGCTCGGCGTCGTCGGGCTTGGCGCGGAGTTGCTGCTGCGCGCCGTAGAGCCGCGTGAACGCCGCGAGTCCGTCGGCCATGGCTACGCTTCCCCCGTCCTTGTCGGTTGGTTTCCCTTTGGCGGCCCGCGGGTTATGTGGTGGTGGAGGGGAAAATCGACCGGGTGTGTCCCGAAAGGGGGGAGGAGCCAGTGTCCCGAATTTACTGCAACGAGAGGGATACAGTAGGTTGCACGAAGGTGACCTGAATTTCGACCTAGAGTCTCTTGTATGGGAAGCTCTACTAGAGAGACCTGCAGGGACATAAAACGCACGGACTCGTTGGTTCGGGACCGGTAGATAGTAAGTAGTGCTGGAAGGTCTGACGAGCGACTTGGCCGCACGGCCGTGGCACTGCTGCAGCTTTCATGAATGGTGGAAGAGTCCTTTGACGCCAAGCCCATTCAAGGTGGTGGCCAGCTCACAATTCGGATTGGTGCACCCTGAATCAATCGACCGATACGGGTGGACCGGCATAAACGGGACGGAACGAAACCCAGCCTCATTTTGGCATTATTGCCGTTCTTCATACGCCAGAGCTTCCCCTCCTCCTCCGGCTTGGCATTTCGTCAACTAATTCTTCTTTTACAATGGACTTGTGACTACTACCACGACGGCGGGGACGATGTCTTCACTACCAACGTCGGTGCACAGCGTGGCCTCCCGTAGGTTTGCTCATGGCTCTACTCGATCGCGTAGATCAACGCCCTGGAAGAGCAGCCTTCCTCGCAGTGGCGATCGAGGAACTGGACGACCTCCATGTGACCGTGACATGCTGCTCCCTCCATCGCCGCTTTTGTGAACTGCGCATCGGTCTCTTGGAGCCACTTGATCGTCTCCATGTCGCCTTGGCGCGCGGCCTTGTTCGCGATCGTGGTGTCCAGTGCAACACCGCGATGTGGCTATTGGAGCACTCCCCGCACTTCAACGGCATTCGAGATCGCCCGTATGGGTCCGTTGAGGAAATGGAGCTGGCGCTGGAGAAGTGCGACCGCACATGGTCGAGGGGCAAAACGATGGCGTCGTCCCAATGGCTACTAGATTACATTTATTGCGATCAGTAGACCTCATTGTCATCATCATCACATGGTCGAGGGGCGTGCTCGTGGCCCTCCAAATGGTGGTACAGGACGGTGGATTGGTGGGTGAGCGGCAACGCCGAGAAGTGTTTGCGCACGCCACGATGAACGGCCACATCCACGCCATGCAGTGGCTCGCGACGCAAATGCCCGAGTCGTTCCACCACGACGAAGTCCAACGCGTCGCCGAAGGTGCTTGCCAGCCGTACATCGTCGCATGGCTCCACGCGATCAATTCGGGAGATGCACCGAAGAAGCCACTGGCGCGACAGTCCGGAATACGATGGCTTCGTTGCATACGCGAAGGCCTCATGACGTTCACGGCCGTCGCTCATGGTCGGTCATACGAAAAGCAGGTTTATTGGATGCACGGTAGGCCTGTCAAAGGCAGGCCTGGTGACAGTAGGAACGTGGGCTCATCTCGTACCTTTCACGAACAGCTACAACTCATTGGACCATGATGATGATGTTGCAAGTGGAGTCTATTGAGCGCAATTAATGTA
>JAADXJ010000667.1:0-16623 GCA_023337735.1 Pythium biforme
CCCATGGGGCCTGCTCACCCGGCTTTCCGGGCGAAGAGATTTACTTGCCATTGGGCGAAGTCGTTGGCTAGGTGCCGCCGCAATTCCCGCGTGGTCCTCTCGCTCTGTGGGGTGGTGGGCTTGGCTGCGGCTTGAGCGTCCATGGCCGCATTGGCGGCAGCGTCAGCCATCTTGTTGTGGGTGCGGAGATGATGGGTCCAATGGCACACGCCGAGGGCATCGGTGTTCTTTGTCTCGCTCGCCTTCATGGATCGTGCCGAGACGCTCTTCCAGTCGCTCGAGCTCACCGACCTCAAGATCTACTACGCGTTCCTGTACGTGAACGCATTCTCGCCGTACTTGGGAAACGATTTTGTGCGGCCCCACTTTGACTTGTTCGGCAAGACGCTTGGAGGTCAACAAGCGCGTTCCAAGTGAGAAGTGGTCTTTACCAGTGCGTGGACGACGTTCTTTCCGGACCTGATCGGCAAGTACTACTTCCTCAAGACATTTGACGTCGAGCGTGGACAGAATGTGCAGCTAATGGCCGACGCGCTTAACGGGGCCATGGGCGACCACATCGCTTCGCTTGCATGGCTCGACGACGCGACCCGCGAAGAAGCCGCCGCGAAGCTCGCGAAAATCACAAGCCAGTGCGGCCGCTCGACCGAGAAACTGAGCTATTCATTCGTGCTCACGCGAGACAACTAATTCCACAACGTCCAGACGATCAAGACGCAGGCGTAGAGCGATGCGCTCGCCAAGATCGACAAGCCCATCGATCGCACCGAGTGGATCATGTCGGCAGCGAGCGTCAACGCGTACTACTCGCCTAGGGTGAACCAGATCGTGATCCTGGCGGGGATCCTGCAGACTCCTTTCTACGACGTAGGTGCCCACCCAGTGCAGAACTTTGGTGCGATCGGCGCTGTGATCGGCCACGAGCTCACGCACGGCTTTCATCCAAGCGGACGACACTTCGATGGAGACGGCAACTAGCGTGAGTGGTGGACCGAGGCGGCGGCCAATGAATTGGAACGGCATCCGACGTGCATGGAAGAGCAATTTAGCAACATGATCGTGTACGGCGACAGCGGCAAGCCTGTCGGATACGTCAATGGGAACCTCACGGTCGCGGAGAACATCGCCGACAACGGCGGCACGCGTCTCGCGTTTGACGCGTACCACAACTGGATCAACAGCGGCGCCACGTGCCACAGCAAAGGTGTCGAGGACAGCGAAATCGACCAGCTCTTCTTCGTGTCCATAGCGCAGATCTGGTGTGACCACATCCGCGACGGCGCGCAGAAGCAGCAGCTCACAACGCGCCCAAGCCTGGACGCGTGAACGGCGTCGCGGTGAACAGCGAGCAGTTCGCCATGGCCTTCCAGTGCAAGGCCGGCACCAAGTGTCAGCTCTGGTGAGAGTAGGAGGGAGAGACAGCAAGGTGTCGGACACGCATGTAGGTGTGTTTTCGTGGTGCGACAAGAACGTCTGTGAAACTCGGGTCTGGGATGAGCGGAACAACCGGCGAAGCACTGTCACATGATGTGCCTCACATCATCTCATTTGGTTCCTGCCATGCGGGAATCGGCCCAGAGTCATCCGATTCAGCACGTTGCAGTTTATTTTAGCGTCGGCAAAGACCATGCGGTTTGCGTCTTCCGTGCTTCTCTCCCTCGTCACGGATCTGTGTTACTCATCGGATGCGTGAGCTCCTGATGCTTCGAAGCAGGTCGACTGTTATTCTTTCAAGTGGTCGTCCTCACCCTTCCTCCGCCACGTCCTCCTCGGACACTTGGGGGCGAGACATGACGTTAAACAGCGTGGGCGGGAACAGGCGATGCGATCCTATCGTCAGTGCTAACGGTTGTGTCTCCGTCCTCTGAGGGTCGTCTGTGGGTCGATCGCGTGGCAGAATCTCCCTCCTCGGCCGAGAAAGAATCTTCCCCAAGCCCCATTCACGCGTTGCGGGAAGAGACAAGGCAATTCCACGCCCAACAACATTACACAGCCCTCAGAGGCGGAACGCCCACCAGCCATAGATTCGACCATGTGGACCTTAATGGATAGGATGCACTTGCGAGACCCCGAGAGGCGGAACGACCTGAGGCCACCCATAATGGGCGAGAGCTAGGGACTCTCGTCTATTCAGAATTGAATTCTTCTCACCGCGCGCACATGGCGAACCTACACAGCTCCAGACCACACCGGTCTCACTCGCGACTGCCGCCGCTAAGCCCCAGCATCGACAAGGCCGCTATCTTCACGAGCTCGCCCGCCGTCACCGCCTTCTATCCAATCAAGAGCCCGGTGCTTGTCGACGACCTCGAAGCCTCCCATGAAGGACTGCAATGACACTACCGCCGCAGGCTGCGAACGAACTCAAGCGACTAGGCCGCCTGTCCGGTCCGATCGCCATCACCTACATCCTCGAGATCCTGCCGGTCGTGGTCAGCATCATGCTCGTCGGCAAGATCGATTCCCCCCACGCGACCGAGTACGTCGGCGGCGCAACGCTCTCGTCCATGGTGATCTCGCTCACTGGGGAGGTCGTCGGTTCGGGTTTAGCTACGGCGCTCGACACGCTCTGCTCGCAGGCACACGGTGCCGGCAAGCCGGAAAAGATCGGCATCTCGTTCCAGACGGGCCTGTTCGTGCTCACGATCGCGTACCTCCCTGCGTTCGCCCTCAACTGGTACACCGAAGACCTCTTGACACTGATCCAGCAACCCACGGAACTCGCCGTGCTTGCTGGCCGCTTCAGCCGGCTCATCCTCCCGGGGCTTCCGTTCATGTACCTCTACGAGCTCATCAAGAAGGTCCTCCAGGCCCAGAACGTCGTCGCGCCCATGGTGTGGATCGCACTGCTGAGTAACGTGGTCAACCTCGCGCTCGGCGTGTACCTGACGTGGTACACGCCGCTCGGTTATGACGGCGCCGCGACCGCGCGCGTGGTGTCGAACGCCGTGCTGCCATTGGCTACCGTCCCGTACTTCCTCTGGAAACCGCAGCACTTCCACATGTGGTGGCACGGCTGGCAGCCGCGCGCGGCGCTCGCGCACGTGCGTGTGTTCCTCACGCTCGGCGTGCCGGGCATGTTCATGATCGTGCTGGAGAACATGTCGTACAACATCGTCGCCGTGCTCGTGGCCTATTTACCCAACAGCGTGGTCGCCATCAACGTCCACTCGGTGCTCTGGAACGTCGTCAATATCGCGTTCCGCCTGTACCTCGGGCTCGCCATCGCGACCAATGTCGTGGTCGGCAACTACGTCGGCAGCGGACAGAGCGACCACGCCAAGATGGCGTCGCATTTGGGTATGATGGTCTCCCTGGCGCTTGCCGTGGGCATTGTCGTGATCATCGCGTCGACCCACACAGTGCTCCCAAAAGTGTTTGTCAGTGACGACGAGTCCATCTCCCAAGCGTCGGCAGCACTGCTCTACCTGATCCCGTTCGAGCTGCTGGACGCCGTCAACTGCGTGATGCAGGGCGTGTTCCGCGGCACGGGCCGCCAGACGTACGCAGCGGTCGTGAACCTCGTGAGCTTGTTTGTCGTGGGCCTACCGTGCCGCTACCTATTTGCGTTCCAGCTCGATCTCGGCGTCGAAGGCATGTGGCACGGGCTCACCGTGGGCTACGTGTGCTGCGTGGCCGTGTCGCTCCACACCATTCTCCGTACGGACTGGCACGCGATGGTCCAGCAAGCCCACAAACGATTGGAGTGAAGTATTGGATACCATACTACTACGCAGCAGTACAATACTACGTAGTATGTGTATGGGTTGGAAAGACTGTTCAGATTTGTGTGAGCATGGCCGTCCTTGCAATGGCAATGCCGCCGGCAACATTGAGACCCTCACTCTACTCCTCACCTTCATGAAGAATGAATGTAACCAACGTCCACGAGCTCCCTGGGAGCAAACAACCAAAGCCATACAAGCAAATTCAAAAAAATCACACTCCATTTCGTCGACATGATGTGTCTAAATGGGACTTCAAAACTGAAACACTGACCCGGATCCCTGGCTTTACCAGAGCTTGCACTTCTTCTCCGGGTTCATCTTGCTGCCGGCCTTGCACTGGAAGGTCTTGGCGAACTGCTCGCTGTTCATGGCAACGCCGTTGACACGCGCGGGCTTGGGCGAGTGGACGTCCGTCGTGAGCAGCTGCTTCGCCGCGCTGTCGCGGATCTTGTTGCACCAGACCTGGCCAAACGACACGAAGAAGAGCTGGTCGACTTCGCTGTCCGTGACGCCGGCGGCGTTAAACTTAGCGGTCGTGGCCCACTCGTGGTACGCGTCAAACGAGAGACCGACGCCGCCGTTGTCGGCAATGTTCTCGCCGATCGTGAGGTTCCCGTTGACGTTGCCCACGACCGCGCCGGAGTCGCCCTTGACGGCCATCTGCGAGTACTGCTGCTTCATGCACGTCGCGCGGGTCTCAAACTCCTTGGCTGTGGACTCGGTCCACCACTCGCGCTGGTTGCCGTCGCCGTCGTAGTGGCGGCCGCTGTTGTCAAAACCGTGCGTGAGCTCGTGGCCGATCACGGCGCCGATCGCGCCAAAGTTCTGCACCGGGTGCGAGCCACCGTTGTAGAATGGCGGCTGGAGGATCGCCGCGGGGAACACCATCTTGTTCTCCGACGGCGAGTAGTAGGCGTTGACCGTGGCGGCGGACATGCCCCACTCCGAGCGGTCCACGGGCTTGTTGATGCGCGCGAGGTCATCCTTGAAGCCCTGGGTCTTGATGGCCTGGACGTTCGTGTAGTAGTTGTCGCGCGTGAGCACGAACGGGTAGTTCTTCTTGTTGGTCGAGTGGCCGATGAGGTTGGCGACCTTGGCGAGCTTCTCGGCGGCCTGCTTGCGCGTGGCGTCGTCGAGCCACGTGAGTGCGGCAATGTGCTCGCTCATGGCCTTCTCGATGGCGCCGACCATGAGCTGCACGTTCTGCTCGCGGTCCGAGTCGAACATCTTGAGGAAGTAGTACTTGCCGATGAGGTCCGGGAAGAACGTGACCTGGGCGTCCGAACACACGGTCTGGCGCGTGGAGCGCACCTGGGCGCCCTGGAGGGCCTTGCTGAACAGGTCAAAGCGCGCCTGCACAAAGTCGTCGCCGAGGTACGCGGCGTACGAGTTGGCGTACAGGAACGAGTAGTAGATCTTGAGGTCCTTGAGCTCAAGGGCGTTGAAGAGCTTCTCGGCGCGCTCCATGAAAGCGGGCGAGTCGAGCAGCACCTTGGAGTCCACCGTGAGCGACGAGCGCTCCAGCAGACCGAGACCCTGGGACATGGCCTGGAACGTCAGCGGGTACTTGGCCAGCGCCTCGCTGTACTTGACCGAGAAGTACCCGTCGGTCTCCTCGTCCGTGGGTTGGATGGCCGCAAACTGCTTCTCGATGCTGATCACGACGTCCTCGGCGTACTTGGAGTCGACCGGCGTGGCGCCGCTGCCCTGCTGGCCCTGCTGGCCGCTGCTCGGGTTCAGGCTGATGTTGGCGAGCTTGACAAGCTTCGAGATGTACGCGCGGAACGGCGCTTCAACCGACGCAAACTTCGCGGCGTCGGTGTAGTAGGCCTTGCTGGGCAGCACGAGGCTGCCGCTGCCGGCGTACAGCACGTTGGTCGTGGCGTCGTGGGCGTCGGCGCCGACGCCGACGCCCGTGAAGAGCGACGGGCCGATGCTGCCGAGGTCGCCGGCAACCTTGGCGAGGTCCTTCTTGGTCAGCGCGCCGCTGATGCGCGCGAGGTCCTTCTGGAGCGGCTTGCCGCCGAGCGCCGTGAGCGCGTCAAACGCCACACACGAGTCGTAGAGCTCGCCAATGAGCGGCCAGTCCTGCTTGATGATGTCCTGGATCACCGGCTCGTTGCGCGTGCTGATGCCGTTGAACGAGTACGAGTACGTCTGCTTGTCGGCCGGGAGCGAGTAGTTCTTGACCCAGCCGCCGCACGTGTACTGGTAAAAGTCGTCGCACGGGTCGGCGGTCGTGTCCATGAGCGCGGCGACGTCCGCAGGGAACGCGGCCTGCGCCTGCGTGGCCGCGAGCGCGACCGTGGCGGCAGCGATGAAGATCTTCATGCTTGGAGGGGGGGCTTCTTGGGAAGAGGAGGAAAAGAGCGAGGTGCGCTGGTCGAGGCAAAACCAAGAATGAGAAACCACCTGAGCAATCGATCCGTTTGCTTTTTCGTCGACGGCCGCTGGATCGAGTGAGGGAGGGTGGCTCTGGGTTGCTCGCTCGCTGAGCAGGAGCAGCAAGGAGATAGAGGAAGGGCGACGGGCCGGTGCGGTCTGTGCACGCTTGGTGGCCCCGTGCTTGCACGGCAGTTTGACGTCGCGCGCCCATCAGCATGCTTCCATTTCGTTTTTACTCACCCAGAACCGAGGCCCAGGCGTTGTTCGACAGACTCGCAGTTCATTGAGTCTGATCCTCACTCCTTACTCACGGCGCACACAGAGCCAAAGCGTTCTCTCTCTCTCTCTCTCTTCTCTTGGGAATGGGGACTGCAAGTGAACAGTGTGAGATGTTGGGCCATGCCATGGTGGTGATGAGTTCCGTCCGGTTCACGCTTGTTGAGCCGGCTACAGTACTGTACGAAGGTGCATAAAACGGACATGATCTCGCCTGTTCTCTTATCTGTCAATCAAATGGGTCCCGCTGGTCACGGAGCCAGCAGCTCCCCAGTCTCACGTTGTGGGCTAATTATCAAATGGGGTTACCGTAGCACAGTGGTCACTCAATGAAAGTCGTATGCTGCGTCAACATGGGCGCGAGTCGCGATTGTCAGCATTCGCCGTATCCGCCGATCTGCTGTTCTGGCAACAGAAATGCTTGTGGTTGGCAGATGGTCCACAGTGGACTCCACTGCTGATGGGCGCGACGGCCCACTATCCACGCGCGGTTTCTGTGATGGCGTCGACCCACACAGAAGCACAGACGGCGTGTGTACGCTGGCACGGCGGCAGCGTGGGCGCTCTCTCAAACTCAAGCTCCACGACCGTGCGATCGCCGCGATCGTGTGGGTGGATCCTTCTCAAGTCTTGACCCAGGTGGGCGATGCATCCCAGTTGGCTGGCGCAAGCGACCGGACGGCATGTCTGTCAAAGAATGGAAATGTGCCGGGATTTTGGTACCCGCACAACGGGACCCAGTTTCGCTGACAGACATTATCCCGATAGTGGGTGCGTATCCTAGCACCCCTCATCCGCGCACGCCGATCTTCGGCGTTCTGCAAGCGTGACACCCTGTCAACTTGTCATGGAGCCCAGTTGATGAGACGACACCGGTGTACAAGTACAGTATCCAAGTCAGCCACGCACGAACCGATCAGTCATGCTCCCAACACAATGGACGGAACCACACACGCATCCACTGGTGCTGTGGATCCACAGGGGATGTGGCCGTGAGGAGGATGCGGGCCACGCAGTCGTGTGGGCCCCAGGGTGGCGTGGCGTCGAGCTTTGGCGGCAGGATGTGACAGTTCCATCCACAAGTGTCGCGATCGGACCAGTGTGGATCTGTGTGGGATGTTGGAGGGAGGAAGTGGCGTCGCGTTTCGTGGGCCAAGAGAGCCGGCAGCGACGGTGGTCTGATCTGATTCCGCATTTCCATCGAAGTTGCACACGCTTTCGGGAATGATTGTGGTCTTGCCCTCCAATATGGGTCGGGTTGTTTTAGGACGAAATGACCCATAGGTTTGCCCCTGAAATGGGCCACGACCCGTCGTGCGAGATTCCGTTGGACTCAGACGCGCAGCGAGTCTGAGTCCAACTGAATCTCAGCAAATCTGAGTCCACGGTCAGGGGTTCTCATCCGAGCACCAGGCGGTCCTGTAGGAAATTCCAACAGGACCACAGGACGCTGTTGAATCAGACGCGCTATGCAGTGATGCATGAATGCGTCAAAAGAAAGCCTCCCACGAGACAAGAAACAAAAGACACTGTCGGAAGAGAAGATGGCCTCTCACGATGCTGGGTGTACACTCCCCTGTGCTCAGTGAGGGAGTGGATCTGATGCGTCGTGTGACAAGACCGCCGAGGGGTGGTGTGCGTCCCTGTGCAGTGTATCGATCAGCCGTCTTCATCCTCTGAGCCACTCCTGATCTTCCTCTCCTTCGCGGTATTACACGGTATCCGCTGCGCAGTGCTACAAGCCACCAACGACCACATCAAACGCCGACGCCAAACGAGCAACCAAAGCAATTTGCGATACCGATATATTCCACCATGGCACGAGAGCGCAAACAAACTCGTCAATCCGCAGACTCCAGCAATCGCCCAACAGCGTCCCCAGGTCACAAAGTCAGAGCCCTTCACACCCGAGGCCATTGCCTCGATCTAGCGTCGACGTTTACTTCGCGGCGAACGCAATGCCCTTGTTGATCTGCTTCTCGAGGTCGACGATCATCTCGTCAAAGTTCTTCTGCTCGAGGCTCGAGAGCTTGCCAAAGTCGTGGACCTTCTCCACGCCGTTCGGGCCGAGCGTCACGGGCGTCGAGAAGAACGGCAGGCTAGTCACGTCGTTCTCGACGTACGAGCACTCGACGACGTCCTTGGCACCGGCCATGGCGTCGAGTAGGCGCACCGTGAAGCGCGCGCCGGCGTAGGCCATCGAGAGCGTGGCCGACCCGAGGCCGTCCTTGGCCTTGACGACCTCGTCGCCGCCGAACTGGATGCGGTGCGTGAGCGCGGCGATCTGCTCGTCCGTGAACTTGGCGCCCTCGAGCTGCGAGAGAAGCGGCAAGATGGTCGTGCCGGCGTGGCCGCCAATGACCTTGACGTTGGTCGTGCGCGGGTCCCAGCCCTGGCTCTCGGCCACAAAGCCGTTGGCGCGCACAACGTCAAGCGTCGTGACACCGAAGAGGCGCTTCGGGTCGTACACGCCGTGCTTCTTGAAGGTCTCGGCAACGATCGGCACGGTCGAGTTGACCGGGTTCGAGATGATGAGCATCATCGCGCGCGGGCAGGCCTGCGCAGCGACGGCGGCGAGCGACTGCACGATGCCGGCGTTCGTGTTGAAGAGGTCGTCGCGGGTCATGCCGGGCTTGCGCGGCACGCCGGCCGGGATCACGACAATGTCGGCGTCCTTGAGCGCCTCGTAGGCGTTGTCGCTGCCGACGTGGCCCGTGACCTTGGCGCGCGTGTTGATGTGGCCAATGTCGGCCGCGACACCGGGCGTGTTGACCACGTCGAAGAGGCTCAGGTGCGAGATGTGCTCGCTGTCCTTGAGCAGGAGCGAGAGCGGCTGGCCGATGCCGCCGGCCGCGCCCAGCACGGCGACCTTCTTGCCGCCAGCGGCGGTGCTGAACGCGCGGTTCAGCGTAGCGACGGCGTTGCGAGCGAACATGGGGAAGAGGCTGCTTGGATGGGGATCTCGAACGGGAGGTTTTCGAAAGTGAAACGAGTGAGCTCGTCGGAGCCGCAGGTTGGTTTGCGGATCCAAAGCAACCATCACTCTCTTCGCGCAACCTTCAAGCGACACCCCCTCATCTGTGACGTGTGGCAGTTGAAGCCAGTGGTCATTGATTGGCTGGATCCACAAGCGCAAACCCGCCACAAACGAGCGGTCAGCAAAGAGATGGAGACACAGTACCGGTAAAGAAGACGGGAGGCTGACGTGGCCGTCAACAGACGCGAAGCGCGTGACGCAGGCGCGTCGCCAGTGTCGCAGACAACTCCAATACTGCCCTCCACGGCAACTCAGCTCAGTTGCCGCGCTAAATGCGACGGCGTCAGCTGGGGAGGAGTCTGTGGTGGCCAAGTATATTTAGGAAGCGATCCCTGCGACGCTCCTCCACGAGAGAGCGCTGCTCTCGTCATGGTGCAGCAGAAGGCACAGAGACACGACAAGCACCGTGGCGCATCGAGGGATCTGTTGTAGTATGGGCGTAGACTTTTCCAAGGAGGCCGCGCGGCCACCGCTGTCGATCGCGTGCGTCGCCGAGATCTCGCAGCGTACGTATGACGGTCTCCATTATCGGGTGGATGTCCCTGCCTCACTTGACGTTGTGGTGTGTCCCGGGCAGTCGACGCTGCGCAGTTCGAGATATTCCACAAGGCGATTGTGACGGTGCGAGCACCGATCCAGCGGCGCAGGAGTTCGCGCAGCCTACTGGAGCTAGAGGCCGAAGAGCAGCACGTGGCGACCGCGGTGGACCCGCACGCGGCGTGGCGCGCGTACGATCTCACGATCGTGAGCTTTGAGGACGCGCTCGAGCGCTGCGACGTCGCGCCGCACGACCGCGTCGTGCTCGAGCGCATATTCACGATCATGGACCGCTCCGGTGACGAAGTGGTCCACGCGCTCGAGCTGCTCATCGCGATGGCGCTGCTCGTGCAAGTCCCGTTCGCCTCAAAGCTTGAGCGTACGTGTGTTTCATTCTAACCCTTGTCGCTTTCCCAGTATTGACGTTCTTGGCATTGGGAATTCAGTTGCCGTGGACTGCCTACTCGACGATCTCCACGACACGCCGCTCGCGCCCATGCACTTGCTGTTCCTGGTCTCCACCATGACCACAGTCGCCAACTACTTTGGTGATCCGTTGCTCCCACTGCCAGTGCTCGAGGGCATCGCCGACGACGCGTTCCAGGAGCTCAGTTGCGCCGCCGACTTTGATCCACACAAGCCAACGAGCAGCGGCGCAGCGAGAGCCGCGCTCGTACAGGCGCTTGACAAGCACCCGTACGTACAGGAGTACATTTCCCAAGAACGATCGGCCTGGTCGCCGCGCTGAATAATATGACGGTTCTGTACTGAACAGTAGCATCAACAAAGACTTGTCACGTGGGTCTCCCATGCGTGTACCGGTGGCGGCGTCGCATCATCTCGGACCGTGTGGGCGTCGCGCGGCTCGCGAGCGCGACCACGTCCTGCTCTTTCGAATGCGGCGCCAAAACCAGCTCGCGCGTGGCGTTCAGAATGATCGTCGCGTCGCCGCTGAGGCCTGTGTCTCGCTTTCGCTGGCACGCTGCGCACTTTTCCGGACTCCTATTCGGATCTTCATCTTCTCTGTGCTGGTCGTTCGCACTCGTAGATGATCGATCCAGTCGGTATACGGGCGGTGGCCAGCTGTGGCTCCCGTCGTTCTCGTCGCTCGAACTCTCCGGGCCGCGGCGTCGTGTGCACGTACAGATCTTGATGGGGCTCGTTCGCGGTGCAGTCATAGTTGGTGAGCGCGGTGGCGAGCGCGAAGGGTCCATCGCGAGCTCACCGCGCAGCTCAAGGTCGTCAACGCTGTCCAGGTCGTGGCCACGGCCGCGCACGGGAAGTTTGAGCAGCGGACCGTCGGTTTGGATTGTCAGACGAGTGCGCTGCCTGCGCATGTCGGATGGTGACGGAGACTGCAGTGGCCGAGAGTAGTTCAGCTCCAGCTGGTCCATTGTGGGCAACGCCGGCGCGCTCGCGGAACCGAGTAGCGCGCCCGGATCACGACCAAACTCGTCGCCGCTGCCTCTCCGTACAACAGGCGTAACGGAGAGCTTGCTTTGTGCGAGCGTCTCCACACTGCTGCCACCAAGCGACGACACCGTGAGCAGCCTAGTCCGTGGCATGGGTCTCGCGAGCGCGCTGCGATCTTCGAACGTGTCGGCCTCGGGACCGTTTGAAGCACCGTCTAGGGTGGTAGCACGACTGTGACGCCGTACACTGGACGCCGACGAGGGCACTGCGACCGTGCGGTAGTCGCGGGTAGACCCTGCTGAATGCGACGCCGTGCGCTTGCTAATGACTTTCGCGAGCGCCTCCATCGCGTTCTCAGGCTGCAGCAAGCTTCGAGCCGACGACGTCGAGCTGCCGTTGGTGATATCATCAGTGTCATCGTCATCGTCAAACGTGTCCCAGGGCGTCCCGATCGGATCCATGTACTGGCTCTGTGGTGACGGTGAAACCACTCGCTCTGGGGACGTTTGGATTGTACGCACGTCGTGGGATGGTTTGACGCTACCATGCGGGAACGCCTGGATCACCAAGCCATGGCGCTCCCCGATTTGCATTAGTTCTGGCGCTGGTGCCACTTCAGGATCGGTGTGGTCAAAGTGGCGCTCGTGGGGGACAACCACGTGCACGAGAGCGTCCTTGCCACGCACCGGTCCGTGGTCTCGATCTAGCGCAGTCTTGATGCGCAGCGCGTGCTCGGGATCGCCCTCGGGCGTCAGCGACGAGATACCCGCCGGTGCTCTGAACTGGTGGTGGCCCACACCGCAAAGATTCGACGACCCCGTAAATCGATGCCCGGGGTCTGGCGACGCAGATTGCTGTGGCAGAGGAGTCTTGTTCACGACGACAACCATCGGTCGGTTCCTCGTGAGGTCTCTTGTGGGCGATGGAACTATCTCTTTGGCTGTCTCAAACGTCGGGGTCTGCTTTGCCAGCACGCGGGTCCCTTGGATGCCAGCGCTCTGACTCGCTCCTGGCACTCCAGATCCCGTTGATGCCTGCAGGGTGCCCAGCGCTGGCTTCTTGGTATTCCCGCCCAGCACAATCGGGGCCCGCAACGACTGCGTGCCGTGGGCCATGGCCGGCCGGTCCACAACGTAGTTGGTCATCACGACGCTGTCGGAAAAGTCGATGCCGCCGTTCGACGACATGCCCGAGAAAACCACCGTGGGTCCACCGTGCGGTCCGTGTGGGATCGCCGTGAGCGTGTTGCGTGGGTTCCCGATGGAACCAGCGAATGCTGCCCCGTTTCCTAGTTGGCTCGGAGACGTTAATGGTGCGAGACCGCCGTGGCCACGCTTTGCGAGTGCGACGCCGGCTTTTCCAAATCCGAGACGCCCGCCCTTGGCTGCCGCCGTTGGTGGTGCTGTGCTATTATGTGTGGTATTGTCGTCGTCGACATCAAAAAGGGAGCCCGTGCGAATCCGGATCGCGACGGTGTTGGCGAGCGGATTGCCCGAGGTCGATGGGCCGCCCACGGGCCCTCCTCGCGTCTTGGTCGCGCCGCCCGCTGACGCCGTCCTCTTATCTACCCTGGTCTCGTCGCTCTCGCCGTTGCCTTCTTCACCGAATGGCTCATGCTGTTGTTGCTGCAGCTGCTCATCGCGGAGAGACAAAAGAGGCTCCTCGTGGAGTGTAGGTTTCCCGGCCTTGCGAGTCGCGAACACGACCGACTTGAGCACGGCATGCTTGGCCGTCGAGACCGTGATCACGCGCTTGCGCTCGCTCGGTGGACTCGTCAGCTCTGGTGGTTCTGGTACTGCCGACGGAGCGGCCTCCGCAGGCGACGGTTGGTTCGCTAATGCGGCATTCGCTGCCGCCGCCAGCGACGGTCGCAGCCCTTGCTCCCGTCTCGCACTCGCCGCAATCGCCGCCGCCACCGACAGTGGTAACGCTGCTGCCACGGATGGCGATTGCATGCCACTGGTGTTGGCGATGTTCTCTGCGACGGACCGCATGAAACCCTCGTCCATGAACTGGATCGTCGTGACGACGCTCGCGCGTCGCTGCCTGGCGGGCATGTTTCCCATCGACTGCGGTGAGCTCTGTTGGTGCATCAGGGGCGAAGGGTTGTCCTGTGCTGGTGCTGGAGGTATCGCTGGGGCTGACGCCACCGACTCCTTCCCAGGCGTTGGCGATACTACTATTGCAGTATGGGCTTTCGAGCTCGTCGCTCCCGGGGGCTCCTTTCGGTGGAGCACTTTGCTACTCGAGATCGCGACCCGGGACACTTTGCGGAGCGCGTTTGCTGCCACCGACTGTGGCTGTTGTACAACGGGTTTGATCGCTTTGGCGACCAGTATCTTTGGCTGCGGCGGAGGCGCTGGCTGTGGCGGGGGCGGTTTGGTAACTTCGTCCTCGTCGTCTTCCTCGTCGGCCTCCTCTTCGTCTTCTTCCTCGTCTTCTTCGTCCGAGTCGGCGTCGAACGCGAGCACCTTGGGCATGGGCTTGAACGCGCGCTTCCCGCGTTGCACATGGCTAATGCGGTCTCGTATCCGATTCAGAAAGCCCACATAGTCGTCGGCGTCGATGGTCTCGCACCACAGGTCCGCGAGCTCGAAAATACTGTCGAAAAAGTTGGCAAAGCCCATTGTGGACTCGCCTTTCGAGTCGCGCTTCCAGTCCTCGCCCAGCAGCTTGTCGACTTTTTGCTTCTTCTTGAAGGCCTTGGCGTCTAAACTTTTCGCAATGCGGCGGAACACGTCGGCGTACCCGCGCTGGTCGATACACCCCAGTGCGTCGCGCGGCATCTCGATCTGCCAGAGCTGCCGCACGGCCTCGAGCACCTTGGCGTCATTCCGCAGGCTAAAGCGCAAAGCGAGCGCCTCGGGCGTGTAGTTCATGAGCTCCTCGGCCTCGCGCTCGCCCGCTGCGAGCCGGTACAGGTCCTCGGTGAGCACGACGGCATTGTTCTCCCAGTTGTGGAGCAGCCCCCGCGCTTTGAGCAAAGCTTCTTCCTGGAGGTGCTGGTACTTTTGCCGCTTGAGTGTCTGCAGGCGCGCGGCCTTGACCGTGAAATTGAGCTTGAGCCAGCGCACGCGGTTGGCTTTGTGCTGCAGCGCGTCGGCCTGCGAGAGACGACTAGCGGCAGCAGCGGCATTGCCGTCCTCCGCTGGAGCAGCGGACGTAGCTTCCGCGATCGACTGCATGGCATGCTCACGTTGAGCCAAAGCGTGCCCCGGTCCGCGAGCAGGAGATGGCTTTCGTCAGGGAGCGCTGGGAAAAGCGTCGGCGAACATCGTGGCCAAAACAGAAATAGCGAGCGAGCGACGGATGCCACTAATAATCAATTGCGTTCTTCTTCGAGTCTAGGACCTTCGCGGTGGTGCTGGGTGTGAGAAGATGTGGGTAAGACTACTGTCGGGACTGAATCAACACCACCGCCTTAGGTTCCTGGCGTCAACGGCACGACTGCGTGCGCGAGGTCGAGATCGACACACGCGGCTGCGTGGGCGCCGGTTGGTCGACGAATGCGAACCTGCTGCGGCTCGAGCCGGCCTTCTGGAGCGTTATCGAGCTCGTCCGTGGCGGCGTGGAAGGCGAGACGGGCGCCGGCGGTGGAGATGCTGACGAGACAGTCCTCTTTGGCGCGTTGACGTCGGCGCCAGCGCCGAGCAGCTCCTTCTGGCTGCGCCGACGCCACGAGGCGAGCGCGGCAGCCGCGATCTTGGGGCTCGTCACGTGGGCGTTCGGCTGCTGGGTCGTCTTCGTAGGCGGCGCTCCCTTTGCCGTCTGCACGGCGAGCTTGGGCTTGGCGACAGTCGTCACAGCCTTGGTCTTGGGCACGGGCGCGTGGCGCACGTGAGGCTTGGCCGCCGCATGCTCGCGCGCGACGAGCATCGCGTTGGCGCCGTTCGAGCGGATCAACGAGAGCACTTTACGCGCGTTCTCACGCGCGATGGCGCTGTGGTCCTGAAGACGAATCGTGTCGAGCAGCTGCAGCAGCGAGACATTGGTCCGCATCGTTGGCACGTACGCGCCCACGAGGTCCGGGCTCTCGAGCAGCATCTCCACAAGCACGAGCGTCTTGGCACGGATCTGCCAGGTCGTCTGTTGGAGCCGTGAAAGACAAGCGTCGGCCAAGAGCTGCGGGTTCATGACGGCCGCGTGCTGCAGGAACCGCTGCAGTGCCGAAGCGTCCGGAATCCCTTGGACGCCGCCGGCGGGCGTAGCCATCGCGACCACGCGGGCTTCGTACGATACGCCAGTGTTGCTCGAGATCGACATGCGGCCGAATGCTTGGCTGGTAAGGATATACGTTTGTATGAGTGTTATAGAGTGGAGCAAGACGTGGGGTTGGGACGTACTTGGCAAGCATCTCGTCGCGGCTCAGGCCGGCCCAGTCGAGCTTGGACGCGTCCTTGATCTGCTGGAGCGCATTGGTCTCCGGTGCGAGGTCCGTCGCGGTGTCGCCCGAGACCTCGTTGTCCAAAAGCGGCGTGCGCTTGTCGGGCGAAAAATCCTGGTAGTCCCAGTCGTCACTGAAGGAAAACAACCTTTTGGTTAAAGAACAATGGTGAAACCATCCTGCGAGAGCAGCGACGTACATGGCCTTCTCGACTTCGTGCATGCACTTGTCCTTGAGCTCGTCGAGGAAATGGATCGCGCTGTCGAACGCCATGGCGACGGTGGAATTGCTGGTGACGATGGGGGTGCTGGGAGGAGATCTCGAAATCGAAAGTGTGAGTTGTGTTTCGAGCTGGAAGCGACGACCACAGGTCGTCCTGGCGGTGTGGTGAAGCCCCCTCAGGTCTCCGCAAGGACTTCCGTGCCAGACACCATCGCTCCATGTGTCTCTATCACCACTGCCTCTCGTCCTGTCCGTCGCGTCCTCTATTTTGCAAGGAAGCAATGCTTCCTCGTCTTCAACAAGTCCTCGGAACTGGATAAGATCGCCAAGTGGGTACACCCGGCTGCTCTGAAATCGGGTACAAATATGGAACACCAGGGACACTGGACGGGACGCGTAGTGTGTATAACAACATGATCCTTCCTGCCTTCCGATTCTTCTTCTCCGTCTTGAGTGCTCGCCCAGCATCGCCCTTGCATCGCGATACCCACCTTGCCGTGCCGTGCTACGAAGACCCTACTACTTCCCTCTCGCCGCCTCTAGTTCGTCTTGGTGTCTAGCTTGAAATAGTCGTCGTCAAAGTGGTGGAGGCGCACGTAGCCGTCCTCGGCGCCGCTGGCGTAGCTCTTGCCGTCGGGCGA
>JAADXJ010000668.1:0-16619 GCA_023337735.1 Pythium biforme
CCACAGGCAAATCGTAGAGGTCTCTCCGCTCGCACGGATGTGCTTGACCACCGTCTCGATGTCGGCTTGCTCGTGGTATCCAAGCGACACATATTTGCCCTGCGAAAGGCCAGAGCCCGAAAAGTCCAGCGCAAACACCGTGAAGCCCGCTGGGATCGCAAAGCTCACGATCTCCAGGCAGCCGAGACGACACGAGCTGTTGCCATGGAGCACGACAATGCACGGAAGCTTGGCATTCCTAGGAGATCGAGCACACGCACGTTTTTGTCAGCACGGATTTGGACCAAATCGCCTATGCGAAACACTACTACGCACGCCTTCTTGGAGCTCGTCTTGGGCTTCCACCAGCTGCACTCGATCGTGTACCCGGCCGGGTTTTTGAGTTGGAGATCGTCGCGCTGCGTGACCGTGTCGCCCAGCAGCAGTCGCTTCGGGCCGAGCTCCTCGACCGCGTACACGGCGCGCATCGGGCGGATCACGGTCATCACGAGCCCTTCGTATCCTTGCTTGATCATCGACCACATGCCCTGGCGATCGCTCGCCGTCGCTACTTCGCATACACAGGAACATGAGCAAGTCAGAGAGAAAGTGCGGTACTTGTGTCAGGCAACCACAGCACGTACTCGAGTCGTCCATGGTCGCTGAGCGTAGAGGGAGTCCGCGCTGCGGTGGCGGCTGTGTGTACAGAGAGAGCTTGTGTGTACGTGTGGGCGTGAGAGGAGGCGCGTCGCAGCCCAGCGCGTCCAGAGGGTCCCTGAGTTTCTTCCGTCTCGCTTGGATGAGCTCTCCACACAGAAGAGCGAGATTCAACCATACCAAAAGCAACCGGTTCGTAACCATATCATCTATGTGGGACACACATTTTACCTGTTGTATCGCATCGTCCATAGATTTAGAAACATTACAAATCTAGTCATGTAATGTACAGGAATCACCATGCAAAGACAGTCTCGCCATCTATTCTACACGGATGGCCCGGACGAACGTTACTCTCATCAGTATCCGTGCTGTCGCTTCAAACAAGGAACGTGCGCGCGAAAAGCCCCCTTTGGACGGAAGGCACGCCGTAGCGCCCATTCGACCAGTCTGCGCGCTCGGTACCTTCGTCAATCGGGACGTCACGCGTGTCCCAGCTCCACTCGTGGATACCGCAGGTCCGCTTCTCCCGATCGACGCGTTGCTGTCGTCCTGGGCGGCCCCGGGGTTCGTAAATGCGACAGACAAATGAGGATGGGTTTCCCTTTTGGGCTGACGGCCGTTGTGGTGTCTTATACGATCCTCCAGGTGATGCACTCCCCGCGTGGACCCGACGACCGAATGCCGCCGCCGCTGAGTCCGCGTGATCTGTCCCACGTGGCGACGCTTTCGCCCGGATCGTCCCGTGGCGGCGGCGACATCCACCGCCGGCCGTCGCAGCGCCAGATGCTGGAAATGGCGTTCGAAGGCGAAAGCCACCCGCGCACCTATAGCGTCACAGATCCCGTGATCAGTCCGCGCAGTGATAGCAGTCGGAACGGCCATGGCTCCTACGACTCACGGCGTTCGCACTCGGCGCGCCTCAGCGCTCATGATCTCCTGAGTCGGTCGTCCGGCGGTTCGTGGCATGAACTGTCGACCGTGCTTGTTCCGACGACGCCGTCACATGGGATGCTTCATGGCACTGTTGTATATGCTGACGACGACACGGCAATGCTGGAGCAAGGCAACCCAGAACTCTTTCGACAGGGCGTCTTGGAGCATGCGCGACGACTTGGCATCAATCCACGCACGCAGCCAGAGCTCATGTGGATTGCTCGGGAGTCGTTGGTGGCGGAGCTTCCTTCCGGATGGGTACTTCAGCATGCTTCCTCGACAAACTCGCCGTACTACTACCACGTGGACACCGGCGTGAGCCAGTGGGACCATCCACTGGACGATTATTTTCGGCGGCGCGTGGAGGAATACAAACGGCGCCACTCGTACGGTGCAGCATCAGACCAGCTCTCGTCAAGTGAAGACATGCACACGGCAAGTTACTATGATCAGCACAGGGGGTATGACGATGGCGCTGTTGGATCCACCTGGGAGGAGGAATACGAGACATCAGTTGGTCGGCTGAGTTACGCCAGTTCCGACTTTGAGCAAGACAACGGATGGGTAAATGATTCAGCGATCGGCTTCGCTGCGAACTACTACCAAGTTTATGCTGCTCCATCGACGCTGCCAACAGAGAGCAGCAGTAGAGGATACGAGGAGTACAGCGATCTCGACGTTGCTGAGAGTCGTTCGACTTTGATATCGTCTGGCCGAGAAACGTATGTCAGAGGTGATGGAGCTGCTTCTCCTTCGCTTGCTGAAATCGAGGCGCTGAAGGCGCAAGTCCAAGAGCTGGAGCTGAGGAACAAGGAACTCGAAGACCAGCAACTCCAACACAACACAAGAATCACCGATACCGCAGCACCGGCCCACATGGAAGTTGAAGGTTTGCAGGCTCAAGTTCAAGAGCTGGAGAAGTGCAAAAAGGAACTTGAAGACCATAGAAATCAAGGCGACGAACTCATTTTGAAGCTTGAGGATGAGGTGAAAGTCCTAACCGAACGAGCTCATTTGCAAGCGGAGGTAGAGTCGACGCATCTCAGTGTGCAGAGCGAAAGAGCGGAGACAGAATCGCAAGAATCGCAACGTATTATTGCGGAGAGAGGGAAACTCGAGGCGACCATTAGCGAGCTACAAGAAGCATTGAACGAGTCGAAAGAAGAATCACGGCAGCTGCGATTGACCAACGAATCGATCGAACGAGACATTCTCTCCATTCGAGGGGATCATACTAACGAGCACGAAACGGGTGAGCCAGAAGAAAAGTTGAAATTGAATCGAGAGATCGACGAACTCAAACGGTTGAAGAGCGAGGAGGTGTCAAAGACAATAAAGCTGGAGGAAGATTTGGCGTTGCAACTTGAACGAGCTGCTAAAGTGACTGAAGATCTCAATGAAGCTCAGGCCGTTGTCAAGAAGTTGAAAGGTGATTTGGTGCGCCACGCGAAGAGGGAGCAAGACGAAGAAAAAGACGTCGCAGCCATGACAAAAGCGCTCTCTGCTGCAGAAGACCAAGTCAAATTCGTGACCGAGCAGCTCGACGACGTGAAGGGTCACTTGAGGGCCAGCGAGGCTGAGGCAGGCTCATTGCGGAAGGAGCTCGATTCCCTTATAGTTGAACACTCTCGAGCGCTGGAAGCCAGCAACACCGAACATGAACAGCAAATCTCAGCTCGAGAGACTGAACTGGAAGCGAAGGAAGCCGAGTTGAAGGCGACAAATGATGTAGTTCGCGTTGTCATGGAGGAGAAAACAGCGCTAGAAGAAAAGCTTGAGCAGCAAGCACAGTTGTCTGTGATGCTGAAAGCGGAGGGAGATGATCAACAGCGCGCCCTGAAACGCGACCTCCGAGTATTAGAACGCGACCTGAAAGCATTACAGTCTGTGTCGAAAGAGCGCGAGGACGAATTCTCAGCAGCAAAGCGTGTCATCGCTGACCTGGAGCAGAAACTCCAGGAACAAGACGCAATCGTTGACGCTGCGAGGCGCTCAGCGTTCGAAGAAGCTGAAAGAGCGGTACGTTGGGGTATCTGGCAAAACAAATAGGGTTCCGGGCTAACGTACGCTGATATGGCAGGCATCCGAGGTTGTTCGGCAGGCTCATGCCGAGAAAGCGCGTGTCGCGGAACTCTATGCACAGGAGCTGCAAACACGACGAAAGCTACATAACCGCCTGATGGAACTTCAGGGCAACATCCGAGTATTTTGTCGTGTGCGTCCTATTCAGGCTGTCGAGCTCAAGTCTGAACAGAGTTCTCCCGCTGTGTACTTTCGCGAAAACGACCAGGAGACTCTTGATTTGGTCGTTGGCGGTGAACTCGGCAGTGATGGAAGGCTGCTGAATGGCGCAGGGCAAAAACACCAGTTCGAATTTGACCACATATTCCAGCCATGCAGCACGCAGGATGAAGTGTTCGACCAAACCAAGGCTCTAGTAACGAGCGCGCTCGACGGATTCAAGTACGTTCATATCGATGGCATTGCCGTACTCACAACGGCTCTAACATCGTGCTCTTTGACATTACAGCGTGTGTATCTTTGCCTATGGTCAAACTGGTTCAGGCAAAACTCACACGATGGAAGGGTCTGACGCAGATCCTGGCCTCTATTATCGGTCTCTCGAAGAGCTTTTCAAAATCAGAGAAGAGCGCACAGCATCTGGCGATTTCGAGTGTTTGATGAAGCTCAGCATGCTGGAAGTGTACAACGAAAGCATCGTGGATCTAATCGATAACTCGCCCCCAGTCGGCGGATTGGACCAACGCAAGGGACTCGAGATCCGTTTGGGGAAGAATGGCGCCTACGCCGATAACTTGATCGAGGTTGAAGTCTCGAACGAGAAGGATGTGATCGATTTGATGACGCTTGGCAAGTCGCACCGCAGCGTTGGCGCTCATGACTTCAATGAGCACTCCAGCCGATCTCATCTCGTGCTCTCCATCACGATCGAAACTATTCAGAAGACCGAAAGCAGGCGCCGAGTATCCAAGCTCCACCTCATCGATCTCGCTGGCTCGGAACGCGTCAGCAAGACCGCTGCAAGTGGGCAGCGGCTCAAGGAAGCCCAAAACATCAATCGCTCGCTGTCGGCGCTAGGGGATGTGATCGCAGCCCTTGGGACAGGAAGCAAGCATGTGCCGTTTCGAAACTCAAAGCTCACATTCTTACTGCAGGAATGTCTAAGCGGCAACTCGAAGGTGCTCATGTTCGTGAATGTGAGTCCCGTCCAGTGGAATGCCCCGGAGACATTGTGCTCGCTGAATTTTGCTTCGCGGTGCCGCAACGTTGCGCTTGGCATGGCCAAGGCAAGCAACTCGACTGGTTTGGACACGTCGTCCGCATCTTCGTCGATCTCGAGGGAGTCAAACCGAAGCATCAACACAACGAGTTCGAGCGGTGGCCCGAAACAGCGACCAACCGTGCCGTCACCGTCAGTCAAGGGCACGCAACGGATCGTATTTGGCTAATCGGTGTGGCAACAAGAGGTTCGAGTGCATTTTGTGTGTGTGAGTTTGTTCTCATTTCATGAAATAGATAGGAATACCAGGCTTCGTATCGCCTCTTACAACTCGGTCAGCTCCACGAGCGTTGCCTCCAGATCGCCATTGTGCTTTTCCAGCACGTCCACGCAGATATCAAGATCAATCTGCGGCATGATGTCGCGGATCGTCGCGAGCTGCGATTCCCATCGTGTGAACGATGCCTCGACCTCATCGTCGGCCTCGACTTCAAAGAACGTCGAAAGCGGCTGCGCAGACGACGACGACGAGCGCACCATATCCCACTCGTCGTGGGTCTCGTCCGACGCCGTCGATGCCGTCTCCGCATCGGACGCGTGGCCAATCTCCTCCTCGGCCTCTGCTTCCGTTTCAGGAGCAGCAGCCGCTGGCGATGAAACGATTCGCTGTGTTGATGCGTCGTCGTCGGCCGTCACGTCGCGTGCATTATCGCTGTCGTCTTGTTGCCTCACGATGGCGTCGCGCTCCGCGGCTTCTTCCTCTGCGCGGGCGCACGCAAGCAGCTCCGCGACGTCCATCTCGATCGGAGCTTCTTCGCTCGTCTCACGCTCAGTATCCGTGGCCATCAGCGTCTGCGGACTGGCGTCGCCCTCGCGCACGTCTTGCGAGGAGAACCGTGAGCGAGTGCGCAGGCGGCGAGGGATCACTGAGATCTCATCGACCACAACGGTCGACGCGCGGCGCACGCGCTGCGACAGCCCTCGTCCGGCCGACGACAGCGCCTGGCGCGTGTGCGCCGCCGAGTGGTAAAGCGACTCACGGCCGCGCTCGACGTACGAGCTCTTGCGCAGCGAGTCGCGCGTGTCGACCGCGAGCCGTGCCATTTTTTCGGAGATTTCGGTCACGGCCTGCATGATCGGTGCGAGCTGCTCCTTGAGCGAGAGCGTCGCGACGACGTGGAAGTGCATGTGCAGCTGGTAGTCACCGCGCGCGGTCACACTCGCCGACTGGTCCTTGAGCTCGGCGAACACGCGGAACGCCTCCAAGAACTCAAGTTGGTTGCTCACAGTCACGAGATCGTCCTCGTCGTCACGGTAGATGAGTGTCCAGAGCGCCGGGCGGTGCGCGTCGTCGTAGCAGTCGTTCACCTTGGCCTCGAGCGTGCGCCACGTGAGCTCCTGCGTTTCGAACGGGATGCGGTAGGTCTCGCCGCGCAGATTGAGCTTCACGACCACGGCCGACGGGCTCAGCGGAGACGGAGGCGCATGGGCCTGTGCAGAAGGGAACACGACCGACGCCATAGAGGAAGACGACGGCTTTGGTGTGTCGGTGGGCTGGGGGTGTGCGGGGGATGCTGATTTTTGCAGACTGATTCCCAATCCAACGCTGTGCGAAAAGTTCTCACACAGCGCAAGCCGAGAAGCTCCAGAACGTTTCAGATAAGCTAGCCGAACAAAAAATCGAAGCAAAAAGCGAAAAGAAAGAAGGAACCGTACCTGAAAGGTGGGACAGGGCGTCGAAGCGGCATTGACCACCCTTATTTTGCAATCCTAGGGATAGTAATTGCGCAATAAGGGGTCAGTGTGTTGTTCAAGCGGAGAAACTGGCACCAACTGGGCGGGTTTCCGCATCCCACAGAACGTGTTCCCGCGCCACCGACCGGATCGTCTGGACTCGTAAACTGGAATTCCATATCCAGAGAATGTCCAAGTTTCTCTGTACAACCAACCATAGGGCACATGGTTGGCATCCGGCGCGCCATGGAATCCAGACTGGATGGCCGAGACCATATGAATTCGGACTCCAATCAACGTGCAGTGATCGCTGTCTTTCGGCTCGTGTCGCATGGATCTCTCTTGCAAAGGATCATGCTTTACCAGTAAGTGGCAGTAGCGTCATGTCCGCTGATACCTACTGTACGTTCAACGCTGCGCCTGTCATCGCCTATGCTTCTATTTTGGCTCATAAATGCTGGGTGCTTCAGAAGCAGCTGAGTCTTCCGCTTGCCTTGCTCCAGAAGCCTTCATTTCCGGCATTGGCAACATCGCGCCGTCCCGAAAGGCCCACAGAGCATCACGGAAGTCTGGTCATCTCATCCGTTATGGAAGGGATCGGCTCAGGATACGTGGCTGAAACAGCCAGTGGACGCTGGACGGCGGAAGCTGTCCTTGTTCCAGGACAACGATTGTCCAGCATTGATGGATTGAATCCAGACGCATGTGCAGAAGGCGTTGGATTACATATACTGGATCAGTAAGAGTTGGGTTCCAAGTCTCTGGATGAGCGATCATCCCGGAACGACAAGAGCGTGTGCCGTTTCGAAACTTCAGGATGGTCGTTTCCGTTGCTAACGTTTCTATCTGGCACTCTCCATTCCATCCCAGCTGGTTGAACCTATTGTTTCCAATGTTGACTTCTATCGTTTCTAAGCCAGAGGTTCTCTTCGACTGGTTGCATCTCCCCACGAGCTCTGTTCCATCCCGTCGACTAGCAAGTCGCGTGGTCGTGTCTCTGTCGCCAGCGCCCACCACTGCAGCTCCGCCACGCACCGTGCTGGTAAGCTTACCTCACAGCCAACATGGCGCGGTCCCCAGTTCCAGCACGCAACGGCGCCGAAGCTACGCCGCCAGCGGCCCTGCAAGTCGAGATCTCGCCCGTGACGGGCCAAGAGGAGCTCCTCGACGACGACGAGCAGCTCCAGCAGCTGCTGGGCTCGCCTCGCGCGCGCGCTGCGGCGCCGCCACTGTCGCCCGTGGCACACACGCGCCCGCGCATGGTCTTCGAAACACCGCCGCTGCGCCGCGAGACGCGGTCCACCAACATCCAACTGCCAGCGTGGGCCGGGAACGTGTCCCCGTCCCACATGCCCACCGACCACCAGCACACCACTGCCACCGAGAAGTCGGCGCTGCTGTTGCCGTCGCATCGCCACAGCTCCTACTCGCCCGTAGCCGGGTCGTGCGCAACGGCATCGTCGTTGTCGCCGAGGGGGCAACCGCTCTGGGCCAAGCTCGAGCACGACCCGATGGAGAGCTGGTGGACGCGCCAGCTGCGCGAGGCCGCGCAGGCCGTGCCCTGCATCGTGATCGCGATCGCGCTCAACCTCATGATCTGCGTACCCTTTGGGCTCTCGTTCTTCCCGACCGAGTGGCAGGACATACCCATGCCGCGCGCCGTCGGCATCCAAATGTTTTTGCTCACGACCGCGATCTGCCAGTTTGTGTTTGTCGCCAAGAGCTCCTTTGATGGACCCATCGGCATGATGATGGTCGAAAATGTGCCGTTCATGCACACGCTGTCCATGTCGATCATCACCGAGCTCGGCCCCAAGGACGCGCGCGTGCTGCCCACGATCATGGTCACGTACGCGCTCTCGTCGGTCGTCGTAGGTGTGATCTTCTTTGTGCTGGGCTACTTCAAGATGGGCAACGTGGTCTACCTCTTCCCCAAACACATTATTGTCGGCGCGATCGGTGGCATCGGCGTGTTTGTGCTCCAGAACGGCGTCGAGAATGCCACGGGCCGCGCGTTTGAGTGGACCCAAGACGGCATCGCGTCGCTCTTCGCCGCGGACGTCGTGTGGCTCTGGGTCTCGTCGGCGTTGCTCGCCGCGCTGCTGTCGCTACTCACGCGCTGCGTGCCGGCGCTGCAGTCGCCCGTGTTCCCGCCCGTGTTCTTCGTCTCGATCCCACCGCTCTTCTACGTTATGCTCGTGCTCTTTGGCATCTCGCCCGACACGGCGCGTGCCCACGGGTGGTTCTTCGACATGGCGCCGCACGTCGAGTTTTACACCATGTGGGAGCAGTTCCAGTTCGGTTCGGTCGCATGGGCCGTGATCCCGAAGCAGGCTGGCACCATTCTCGGGCTCACATTCTTCTCGCTCATGCACGTGCCGATCAATATCCCGTCGCTGAGCCTCACGACCGACCACGAGGCCGACATCAACGACGAGCTCGTCGCCCATGGCATCTCCAACACGCTTGGCGGGCTCTGTGGAAGTGTGCAGAATTACTTGTGCTACTCGACCTCGGCGCTGTACTTTAAGTGCGGCGGTGGCGGCCGCAAGAGCGGTATTGTGGTCGCGTTTGCGATGCTCGCGTTCTTCATTGTCGGCCCCAACGCCGTCGCGTACGTGCCGCGGTGCATGGCCGGCTGCCTGATGATCCACATTGGCATCGACTTGCTCAAGGAGGCGCTCGTCGACACGTACGACGAATTGGACACCATGGAGCTCGGCACGGTGTGGATCATCACAGCGATCATGACGTTTTGGGGCATGAACCAAGGCATCGCGGTCGGCGTGCTGCTCGCGTGTATCACGTTTGTCATGCAGAGCGCGAGCTTGCCCACTTGCGCGCCGATCCGCGGCAGCATGAGCGCCGCGACGCTGCGCAGCAATGCCTGGCGCACGACCGAGGCGCTGGACGTGCTGGACCACGAGAGCCGCTTCATTCACGTCGTGCAGCTCCACGGCCACTTGTTTTTCGGCAATGCCAACCGACTCAGCGAGTACGTGCAGAGCCTGTTTGGCCACGGCCCAGCGTCGCCTCACTCGAGCTCAACGCCATCGTCAGCGCAGTCGACCACGGAGCCGACCACTCGGCTCTCGATTCGGTACTTGATCCTGGACTTTACACTCGTCGTGGGCTTAGATTCGTCGGCCGCGGACCGGCTCACCAAGATCAAGTACGTCTGCGACGTTCATCAATGCCGACTCGTGTTTGCGTCCGTGCCGTCGATCTATAGGCGCTTCGCCGACCACCTCAACCAAGTATTTGCGGACCACGCGCTGTTCTACTTGGCGCCGGACCTCAACGGTGCCCTCGAGTGGTGCGAGGACGCGATCCTGGCGTCCTACACGGCCTCGCGTGTGGTGCTTAAAGGTTCGCGCCACGATGACGACGAGTGCGCCCACTTGCGGCGCCTCCAGCACCTCATGCCTGACCAACCGCTGCGCGTCTTGAACAACTTGCTGGAATATTTTTCGCTCGAAGAACTCGACGCGGGCCAGGTGATGTGGAAGCAAGGCGACGCCGCCGATCGCGCGATGCTCTTGATCGACGGGCAGATGCAGTCAATTGTCGAGGAAGAAGCAGGTACTACCGAAGACGTCGCGGTCGGCGCGATCGTCGGCGAGCTGTGCCTGCTCACGGGTGAAAAGCGCAAGACGACGCTCATGGCCAAGACGCGCAGCGTCGTGTACACGCTCACGCGCGCGAAACTCGAGGAAATGCGCGACCAGGACCCGCAGCTCGCGTTCCTCTTCCAGGGGATCGCGCTGCGGTACACGTCGCATCGCCTGCAGTACGTTGGCAACCGCATCTGGGAGACCAAGTGCCTGCCCATTTAGAGGGTGCTCGGGATGCCAGCCTTTGCATGTGATGATACATTCTCTCACGGTAGCGTTTCAAAAAGCAAGTTCGCGGCGAGCTCTTCATTGCCACCGCATGATTCGTAGATCGCCGCCACCAGATCGGACGCAAATCCCATGGCTGTAAGCTTATACATAAAAACCCAAGTGGTCAGTCGACCAAGGCAAACGCCACAGTGACAAGTGACCTCCACACGTACCCGGTCGATTGCATCCTGGTCGTGGGATACTAAGCTTACCACGTTCTCTCCACCAGTCGAAACAGTATCGTTTGTGAGATCGACTTCGTTATTGACCGCCTTGTCTTTCTTGACCGGCGAGGTCGTCGTCTCACGTGGCTTGACGCTGGCCCTCTCAAACTGATCGGGTATAGCGAGAAACAGCGCCGTCGCCGACGGGTTTTCGTTCATCTGGGCCAGCCAGTGGGCAGGGAACGCCTCCTTTAGCGTGACCAGCGCCTCGAAATCGCTGGTCATCGCGACACGCTTGAGCGCGTGGACTTGCTCGTTCTGCAGCAGTGATTCAATCGCTGCCAGCTCTGGATACCGACGGATGAGACGATTGATGTACGCTCTTAGTCGATTGCTTTGCGATGCACTGGTGTTGCCACCCCTGTCGAACACCGTGGACGCGTCGACCTCGCCCGTGAGCAGCGCGATCGCACGCGGCAGCTCCGCGCGCGCAAGCTCGGTCGCCTCCCGCGCTTGGTTCACGGCGAATCCCATCTCCACCAACTGCATCACCACGGCCTCGGCGAGCCCACGGTTGACGCCACTCTCCTTTGCCGCCTGTCTGCGTCGCTTAAACACCGGTGGCGGTTTCTCATGACGGTCGCCGTGCTTGGTCTCTTCATCCCCCGTGTCCTCGTCTCGTCCATCTTCTTCCTGCAGATCTTCCTCCTCAATCAGCACGAAGAAATCCAACGGCGTGAGTGCAAAAAGGTTTATGTCGTCGACGTCCGCGAGTAGCTGGCCACGGAACGCGAGCCACGCTCGCGTCATGCGGCGCTCTTCCACAGCCTCCACGTCACTCGCGTCTGCTGAGGAGACCGTGGCAGTCGTGAATTCAGTAGTCGTCATCTCGCGTAGCCGCTGCAGCTCCATGAGCGCGCGGCGCTTGATCTCCGCGACTTGCACGCGCACCGTGAGCGGCGGCATCGCCAACACGAGCTCCGCGCCGTCGAGGCTGCGCACGCGGAGCTGCATCGTCGAAATGGATGAATGCAACAAAACCCACACGAAGGGATCCGACGGACAAACACTACTGTGCCATATAGAAACGGTAGAAATGCCTGCTTTCGCGCCAACGGCTATCGCGTCAGTCACTGGGGTGGCGGAAAATACTGTCAATTAGAATTGGATTGGGTGTCAATTATGTTGGCACAAAGCCGGATACGGAAGTATGCATCATGCACGCCCACGAAGGACTGGGCTTCGTGTCCGTTCCCCTCATGACTGCGTGGTGCTGGCCAGCAAGCGCTCGACGAGCTCGCTCGATTTGGCCCACAGCGCCTTCGCGAGCGCGGCGTCTTGGGCTTGCGCCGACGGCTCATAGGCTTCGTGGACGCGGATGTACTGGCCGCTCTTCCAGCCATTCTCAGCAAACGACTCGGTCGCCAGTCGGCCCATAAACGTGCCCGAGACGTCGCTCGAGCTCACAGGCACGTTGTGCTGCTTGCACATCGCGATGATCACGTCCATGTCCACGTTCATGGCGCGCGCGAGCCCCGTGTCGGGCGTGCAGCCAGGCGAGTACGCAATACACTGCGCGCCGTCCGAATAGCGGCGCAGCCACTCGAACATGAACAGCAACCCGCAGAGCTTGGAGGTCGAGTAGGCCTCGCCGCCGTTGAACGGCTCGTACCCAAACGCGAGCTGCTCGAGGTCCGAGACGTTCGGGTGCGGCACGGGCGTATGCTCAGCCGGGTCGTGGGTCTCCGAGGTGATCAGAATGATGCGCTTGGTGTGCTCGCGCAGCAGCGTCGCGAGCAGGAAATGACCCAAGTGGTTGACGGCGAACGTCATCTCCAGACCGTCGCGGGTCGTCTGTTTGTTCGGCAGCTGTAGTCCGCCGTTGCACAGAAGCGCCGCGATCTCCGGGATATCCGGTCGCGCGAGGAGCTTCTCACAGAAGGTCTGGATGGCATGGAGATCGCCGAGGTCAAGCACGCCTTCTTCCACGATCGTGGTTGGGGCCGCGACGGCGCGCACCTTCTCAGCAGCTTCGTGGACGCGTCGCGCGTCACGACCCGTGAAGAGGAGATGATAGTTGTCTTGCTTGGCGATGTGGAGGCTGGCGTGGAAGCCGAGGCCGGAGTTGGCGCCCGTGACGAGCACAACCTTCTTGGTGGTGGCGTTGTTGGTGGCGGTGCTGGTGGTGCTGGATCCGGGCATCGTGGTGGGTGCTAGGAGGAGAGCGTGGGGATGCTGGTTGGTTGGTGTATGCGTTTGTGTGGCGCTTGGCAGATTGTGGAATGAACGGATGTAGGTGAAGCTCGAGACCGCCTTCGTTGGTGGATCTGCCGAATCGCAATGTCGACGGCGAGTTTAATCAGGAACATGCGTGTGATTATCTTGAGAGTCATCTTGAACATAAAACGTTCTTCAGTATCAGTTTTGGACCAATCGGATGCCGCGTACATTCATTCAGGATCCACCCAAGGGCCACAGTGATGGTCAGTGGAGAGCGCTCTTGGCCAACACAGCATGGCGGCCCGGAATCTTTCCAATTCCCCGCCAATTGAGCATGCGCCGACTGAATGGTCGAGCACGCCTTCTTCCACGGTCGTGCCGGAAGTAGCGACGCCTTCTCAGCGGCCTCATGGACACAACCGGAGACGACGAGGTGGTAGTTTTGCTGCTTGCCGATGTGGAAGTATTCGTATAATGACAGGTGTATCCAGTTAGAAACGATAGAAATACGAAGCCGGAGTGACCCTGCTGGCTGCCACGCCACCGTGATCTTTGGATTGGCGAACGAACTCAATTATGTATAGAGACGCCGTCGTTTACAGTATGTCTGTGTTCGCTCGCATACGAGCTATGCCAACGCTTAAATGTGATATGCATCCTGCTTGTATCACCCCCGAGGGGGCTATGTCGGGCAGGTCCACAGTTGGCACAAGAGGGACTTGCTAGGTGTCGTCCAACCCACACTTACTGCTTGGCCGCGTCGGCAGGCATCAGGCGCTCGAGAAGCTCGGTCGACTTGTCCCACAGCGTCTTCGCAAGCGCCGCGTCCTTGGCCTGCTCGGACGGCTCATACACTTCATGAACACGGATGTACTGGCCGCTCTTCCAGCCATTCGCAGCAAACGGCTCGGTCGACAAACGGCCCATAAACGTGCCCGAAATGTCGCTCGTACTCACGGGCACGTTGTGTTCCTTACACATCGCGAGGATCTTCACCAGATCGAGGTTCACGTCGCGCGCGAGCGCCGTGTCAGGCGTAAACCCGGGCGAGTAGGCGATCCACTCGGTTCCGTTGGGGAAGCGACGCAGCCACTCAAACATGAAGAGCAGATTGCAGAGCTTCGAGGTCGAGTACGCCGCACCGCCATTGAATGGTTCGTATCCGAACGCGAGCTGTTCGAGGTTCGAGACGTTCGGGTGTGGCACGGGGGTGTTCTCCGCTGGATCGTGGGTCTCGGACGAGATGATCACAACGCGCTTGGTGTGCTCGCGGAGCAAGGTCGCCAATAGGAAATGGCCCAAGTGGTTCACACCAAAGGTCATCTCCAGGCCGTCACGGGTCGTCTGCTTGGCTGACATCTGAAGTCCGCCGTTGCACATGAGCGTCGCGATCTCCGGGATATCCGGTCGAGCGAGGAGCTCCTCACAGAAGATCTGGATGGCATGGAGATCGCCGAGGTCAAGCACGCCTTCTTCCACGATCGTGGTTGGGGACGCGACGGCGCGGACCTTCTCAGCTGCTTCGTGGACGCGTCGCGCGTCACGACCCGTGAAGAGGAGATGATAGTTGTCTTGCTTGGCGATGTGGAGGCTGGCGTGGAAGCCGAGGCCGGAGTTGGCGCCCGTGATGAGCACGACCGTCTTGTTGGTGGTGGTGGTGGTGGTGGAACCAGCCATGGTAAGTGGATGCTGGGAGAGTTGCTGGGGTTGGAGTTTGCGTGGCGCGAGGCGAATTGTGGAATGAGGCTACGAAGCATGCGTGTTCGATTTGGAGGCACTTGGCGCCCATTTGCTTGGTGGTCTCTCCATGCTCGGATTCTAGGATGACCAGGAGGCAGGGGCCGTCGCATGTTGAAGACGAGGAATAGCGACGAACGTGTCGCGCGAAGTCCGAGCGTTGATCAGCCCAAGAGCGGACCAATCGGAGGCGCCAAACACAGTGCAAACAGCATCACCGACGGGGACACAATGGTGGTCTCTATTGCTCTGCTGACGCTTGAACATAGCGCGCTGATTGGTTGAACAGCACTACCACTATGGACACAATGATGGTCATTGACATTGACCATTGGTCAATGTTGGGCTGCTGATGCTTGACAAGCTGCGCGCTGGTTGGTCAGTGACACCGACCCGCTGTACCCATTTAGAAACGCTAGAACCACGACGGTTCACAGGATTGACAAAATGAACCTATTGAATTTTGACACATCTGGCGATCAACTCTGTTGTTCGCTCGGGATACGAATGCAAAACGCTATAGTGATATGGATCGTGCAAGAGCTCGAGTCTCCCCAAGAGGACTTGCTCTCGCCAAGTCTTGGGAGGGCCAAGACGACCTGGTTTGGTATCTTCTCTCCCACGGCTACTTCTTCGTCGAGGCGGCGCCCAAGAGGCGGTCCACGAGCTCGCTCGACTTGTCCCACAGCGCCTTTGCGAGCGCTGCGTCCTTGGCCTGCGCCGACGGCTCGTACACTTCGTGAACACGGATGTACTGGCCGCTGGTCCAGCCATTCTCGGCAAACGGCTCGGTCGCCAGGCGGCCCATGAACGTACCCGAGACTTCGCTCGTGCTCATGGTGATGTTGTGCGCCTTACCCATCGCCACGATCTGGTCCACGGTAACATTCATCGCGCGTGCAAAGCGCGTGTCAGGCGTCAAACCTGGCGTGTAGGCGATGCACTGCGCACTGTTCGGGTAGCGACGCAGCCACTCGAACATGAACAGCAAGTTGCAGAGCTTGGACGTGGTGTAGGCCTCTCCACCGTCAAACGGCTCGTACCCAAACGCGAGCTGTTCGAGGTCCGAGACGTTCGGGTGCGGCGCGGGCGTCTTCTCAGCCGGGTCGTGGGTCTCGGACGAGATCACGACGATGCGCTTCGTGCGCTCGCGCAGCCGCGTCGCCAGCAGGAAGTGGCCGAGGTGGTTCACGCCAAACGTGCTCTCGAGACCGTCGCGGGTCGTCTGCTTTTGGACTGTTCTCAGCCCACCGTTGCACAGGAGCGTCGCAATCTCGGGAATATCCGGTCGAGCGAGGAGCTCCTCACAGAAGGTCTCAATGCCGTGGAGGTCGCCGAGGTCAAGCACGGCTTCTTCCACGATCGTGGTCGGGGACGCGACAGCGCGGACCTTCTCAGCAGCCTCATGAACGCGCTGCGCGTCACGACCGGTGAAGAGGAGGTGGTAGTTGTCTTGCTTGGCGATGTGGAGGCTGGCGTGGAAGCCGAGGCCGGAGTTGGCGCCCGTGACGAGCACAACCTTCTTGGTGGTGGCGTTGGTGGTGGTGATGTCGTTGGACATGGCAGCGGATGCTCGGAGAAGAGAGAGTTTTCCTTTGAGGGTTGTTCCTGTGTGAGGCTTGGCGAATTACGGAATGAGTAGCGGTGTGCGATGCATCAAGAAGAGAGCACCGTCGCTCGGGCGATGCCGCGGAGAGGACTCCATCACACGTCTCTACCACAGAGACCCCGACGAGCGGTATCTTTCTACGCAACGTGTAGTAGAGTCCGAGCAACGCCTTGGCAGTGCTATAACGCAATGCCCCACATTGAAGCACGAGGAGTGATGGTGATTGCCCTCGAGATCCGGGACAATCTCTCTGGTTGATCCTCCCACAACGCGGTCCAATCGGACGCGCCCAATGCAGCATCAGCAGCATAAACGCTAGGCTCTGAGTTGACTCGCCTTGTTGCTGATGATGTTTACGTCTCAGCTCGTGGGTTGGCCACAGCACTTCTCGCCAGCGTGGCGCCATGTGGTCCTTTGGGGCGGTTGTTGGTATCGACTTCGAAATTGGTTTCTAAACG
>JAADXJ010000669.1:0-16560 GCA_023337735.1 Pythium biforme
AGTGGCCACAGATCCGCGCTTGACGGCGGCGTGCGTAAGGCCCTTGACGTGGACGCCCACGGCCATGCCTGGACAGGCCTCGGTCACCATTTGGTGGTGAGACTCGATCGCTACCACGATGCCGGTGGGGAGATCAGGACCAAACGAGAGCTCCATGCCGCGCTTGAGCACGCCTGTCTGGACGTAGCCTGTCACGACCAGGCCCACGCCAGCGAGACGGTAGGCTTCCTGCACGGGCATGCGGAAGGGTTTGTCCACGACTCGTGGCAGAGTTGTTAGGTGATCCACCGCCGCAGGGGCTGTACGTGATGAACGCTGTGTGGCCGGGTGTGTCCACCATCCACAACTCGTGCGCGGACGTGCGCACGTGCACGGGGTGGTCACGGATCGTGAGGTCGTGCTCGCGTTCGTCCTCGTCCTCGCGCTTGGCGCTGATCCACCCAAACTTGGCCGACGCCGTGCCCATGGCGGCGGACGCGTGTGAGTTTGTCCATCGCGCGCTGCGCCACATCGCCGCACAAGTACCGCAGGTGGCCGATGATCGTGGACTTGCCGCAGTCGAGCTGCCAGAGCACTGTGACCGACAGGCTCCGGCGGAACGCGTCGGGGAGCACTGGGTCGCTTCGTCGAGATGGCGCCCGTTCGCTGACGCAAAACCTGCTTGGGCTGATTCCAAAGGATGCTTTGGTGCTGATTCTCGCTCACCGCACGTTTACAAGCGGGATCTCTGTGACCGGCACACGGTTGAAGAGAACGATCGCTCCTACGGCGCCATGTAGTGTACTTGTATTTGGATACGTGCCATTCATTTCGCTCGGCAGACTAAAGTCTCTACGGCTTTCTCACGCCAAACTTCGTGACCGACTTGACGATCCCCACAGCGATGGTCCTGCCCGAATCCCGAACGACAATGCGGCCCAGTGACGGGTACTCTCGGAACGCCTCGACCACCATGCGCTTCGAGGGCTCCATCACAACGTGGCAGGCCTCCCCCGCCAAAACCGTGAGCGGCTCGTCGGCGCTCAGTGGCCGTTCGATGATCTCGCCCGTGGCACGGTCCAGCTTGGCCGTGATTGTGCGGATTTGGCACGACGAGTCAGTCGTGTGGCCGTGCACGATCGGCATGTACCCAGCGCGGATCCGCATGCCTGGGGGCTTGAGGAACACGAGCTGCGCAGTGAAGCTCGCGACAGCGTGGGTCCCATCACATCTCGCGTCCGACGCCACGAAGCCACGCTTGATGTCGTGACGCGTGACACCTTTGATGTTGACGCCCACAACCATGCCAGGGTAGGCCTCGATCACCGTTTGGCCTCGAAACTGACAGATAATCGACGCGACGGTTCCCACAGCGACGTCCGGGCCGAACGAGACCTGCATGCCACGCTTGAGCACGCCTGTCTGCACGCGTCCTCGGATCACAAGACCGATGCTTCCCACGTGAAAGGTGGCCTGGACGGGCATGCGAAAAGGCTTGTCCACGGCTCGCACGGGCGGCGTCAGGTTCTCGAACGCCTCGAGCAGTGTGGCGCCGTCGTACCACGGCATCCGCGTCGACGGGGTCACCAAATTCTCGCCGTCGTAGCCCGACACCGGCACGAACTGGACATCGGTCTCCTGGAACCCGAGCTTGGTCACGTACGCACCGACCTCACTGGTAATCTGATCGAACCGCGCTTGTGCGTACGGAGTGGGCAACGCGTCCATCTTGTTGACGACCACGAGGAGCTGCTTGGCGCCCATCGCAAACGCGACCAGCGCGTGCTCCTTCGTGGGGCCGTCTTCCTCTGGCCGCCCTCCGCTCATTCCGAACTCGTACGTGATATCGGACGCATTTACAACCAGCACGGCGTGGTCGGTCGTAGCGGCGCTCTGGATGCTCTTTCTAAAGAACGGCGCGTCGCCCGGCGTGTCCACGATGCTGAGCGCGTACTTGCGTGTGGGCAGTTGGGATTCCGTACATTCGATCGTGGCGCCGCGCGTGCGCTCGTCCATTCGCGTGTCGCTGAGCCACGCGAACTTGAGCGAGGCCCTGTTCGCATCCGCCGCCTGCTGGGTGGATGCGTCCATCTCGCTCTGTGGGATACAGCCGCACAGGTAGCGCAGGTGGCCGATGACCGTGGACTTGCCAGCGTTGATCTGGCCGAGCACAGCGACCGAGAGGCTCGGGCGGATCTGTTGGTCGGTTTCCATGGTTCGTTCTCGGTGGCGATGACGGCTAGACTTCGGATAGACACACTTGGACTCGATCCTGGAAATTCGATGATGGAGTGGGTGAGCTGGTCGAGCTGGACGGCTGGGTCTCGACAGACCATCACTCACCGAAACGCCGTCATGGGTTCACTTGCTTATGGGTTGTGTACCCACTAATGGCTGCACGCTTTCCTCCCGCTCATGTTGTGCAGCACAACATCAGGTCGGTTCTGCGGTGGAGAAGGAGACACCCGTCGGCAATTCGGCGGCTCCTTTCCGCTACCGCTGCCAAAAAAGAGAATCCAGTTAGCAGCAGAGTTACCAGACAGCAGGTGTGCTCTAGTGGCCGTTTATTCATTTCGGAAGACAGCGTTGATTTGCGGACTTCTATACGGCTTCCAGGCGCCGTTTATCGTGGCGGCCGTGCCGATTCCTACAGCGATCGTGCCACCGGCGTCGCAGACGACAATGCGGCCCACCAACGGATACTTCCGAAACGCCGCGACCCCGATGTGCTTCAGTGGCTCAACGACCACCAGGCAGGCCTCGCCGGCCTTGACCGTGAGCGGCTCGTCGGCGCTCGGTGGTCGTTCGATGATCTCGCCCGTGGCACGGTCCAGCTTGGCCGTGGTTTCGCGGATGCGGCACGACGTGTGAGCTGTGTGGCAGTGTACGACCGGCGAGGACCCGGTGCGGCCTTCCGCCGTCGGGTGCTATAGAACCACGAGTTGGGTCACGAGACTCGTCGCATCGTCCCAGCTCGCGTCGGACGCGACGTACCGCGTTTGACGTCGTCGCGCGTGAGGCCCTTAATGTTCACGCCTACAGCCACACCTGGACCGGCCTCGGTTACCATTCGGTGGTGCGATTCGATCGAGAACGCTGTGCCCTTCGGATGGTACGGACCGAACGAGATTTGCATCACGCGCTTGAGCACCCCGGTTTAAACACGACCCATGACCACTAGATCAATGCCTCTGACGTTGTATACATCCAAGACGGGCATCCGGAAGGGCCTAATGACCGTGCGCACGGGCGGTGTGAGCTTGTCAAGCGCTTCCAGCAGTGTGACGCCGTCGTACCACGGCATCCGCGTCGACGTGGGAACCACGTTCTCGCCCGTACTGGATGTCTGTGTCCTTGAACCCAAGCTTGGTTAGATAGACACAGACCTCGCTGGTGATCCAATCGAACCGCTGTTGCGCGTACGTCGTTGCCAGCAGAGGCACTCCTGTGTGAGTTCGTCCAGGAGGCATCTGGAGCTCTTCATGGGAGGTGGCGCTTTGCCCACGATGGACCCACATGGGAAGTGCACCCAGCAAGTGGAAGCCTCCACAAGCAACCTTCGGCGCACATTCGCTGTCAACCCACCGTGCTAAACCCTGTTTGGACGGATTCGAAAACTGTGTTTAGCTAAATATTAATAATCACGTCTATGACAGCGACACGAGGGCTGCTTGTTTGGGATTGGTGTCTGTTTCAATTATAGTACCATGGTTGCAACGTCGCTTACGGCTTCGAGGCCCCGTTCTTCGTGACCGACTTGACCACACCCACGGCAACCGTCCTGCGACCATCTCGGACAACAATACGACCCAGCGATGGGTACTCCCGGAACGCCTCGACCACAAAGCGCGTCGAAGGTTCAAACACCACCCAACATGCCTCGCCGGCCTTGACCGTGAGTGGCTCGTCGGCGCCCGCTGGCCGCTCGATGATTTCGCCCGTCACTCGATCCAACTTGACCGTGATCTCTTTGATGCGGCACGCCGTTTGCGTTGTGTGGCAGTGCACAGTAGGTGCGTACCCAGCGCGCACTCCACTGCGTGGTTGCTTTAGGAACACGAGCTGCGCAGTAAAGCTCGTGGCGTCGCGGGTCTCGCCGCAGCTCGCGTCCGACGCCACAAATCCGCGCCTGACCTCACGGCACGGGACGCCCTTGAGATTGACACTCACCGTCATGCCAGCGTAGGCCTCCGTGACCTTCTGGCCATGGACCTCCATCGAAGCGACGGTTCCTTTCGGAAACGACGGACCGACCGAGATCTGCATGCCGCACTTGAGCACGCCCGTTTGGATTCGTCCCCGGATCACGAGACCAATGCTTCCAACGTCGAAGGTGTTGTGCACCGGCATGCGAAAGGGCTTGTCCAGCGCTCGCAACGGCGGCGGCAGGTTGTCAAGCGCTTCTAGGAGCGTCACTCCGTCGTACCACGGCATTAGTGTCGATTTCGTCACCAAGTTCTCCCCTGCATACCCCGACACTGGCACGTACTGGATGTCCGCGTCCTTGTACCCCAGCCTTGTGAGATACTCTCCGATCTCACTCGTGATCTGGTCGAATCGTACTTGCGCGTACGGCGTCGACAGTCGGTCCATCTTGTTCACGACCACAATGAGCTGTTTGGCGCCCATGGCAAACGCGAGCAGCGCGTGCTCCTTCGTGGGGCCGTCCTCGGTCATTCCAAACTCATAGCATTCTTCCCTCGCGTCCACAACAAGCGCGGCGTAGTCGGTCGTGGCGGCGCTCCGAATGCTCTGATTGATGAACGGCGTGTGGCCCGGCGTATCCACGATGCTGAGATCGTACGTGGCCGTGAGCAGTTGCGATTCCGTGCATTCGATGGTGGCGCCGCGCTCGCGCTCGTCCACGAGCTTGTCGCAGAGCCACGCATACTTGGACGACGCCTTGCCCGCGTCCGCCGCGTGCTGGATGGCCTTGTCCATGTCATTCTGCGTAACGCCGCCGCTCAGGTACCGTAGGTGGCCTACGATCGTGGACTTGCCGCCGTCGAGCTGGCCGAGCACCGCGACGGAGAGGTAGGAGCGAGTCTGTTGCTCGCCTGTCATGGTTTGCTCTTTGGATGAACGCGTTGCTTTCTGGATGACTCTGGACTGGATCCGGGGTGAGGAAGGTAGATTGTGGTGGGCTTGTTTGGATTGTGGGAGAGTACAAAATGGAAACGTGTTGGAAGCCACGGAAGACCAACACTCACGAATCCGGGAATCTTACGCATGGGTACACTTTCCAGTGTGTACCCACCGTGTCGCCGCACCACGCAAGAGGGCTGCACGCGCTGTCTGTTCCTGTGGCGAGGGCGAGCAAGCAGCAAGTTCAACACCAGCAGTTGTACGCGCGTTCATTGTGCAGCCAGCCGCCCTCGCAGTGCTTTCGCTCACCGGGGACGGTCGGGAACGGTCTCCCACGCACGGTGTATCACGTTTTGGGGTCTGATCAAATCACTTGGTGTTCGGAGTCGTGTAGTGTACAATTAATTATTCATAACGTCAGACAGTTCGATCCTTATGGCTTCCAGGCGCCGTTTTTCGTGACCGACATGATGATCCCCACGGCGATCGTCCTGCCCGCATCTCGGACAACAATACGACCCAGCGATGGGTACTCCCGGAACGCCTCGACCACAAAGCGCTTCGAAGGTTTAAACGTCACGAGGCAGGCCTCGCCGGCCTTGACCGTGAGTGGCTCGTCGGCGGCCGCTGGCCGCTCGATGATCTCGCCTGTCACTCGATCCAACTTGGCCGTGATCTCCTGAATGCGGCACACCGTTTGCGTTGTGTGGCAGTGTACGACCGGCGAGTACCCGGTGCGGACTTCGGCCGTGAGGTGTTTCAGGAAAACGAGCTGGGCCACGAAGCTCGTCGCATTGTGGGTCTCGTCACAGCTCGCGTCGGACGCCACGTACCCACGCTTGACGTCGTCGCGTGTGAGGCCCTTGATGTTGATCCCCACGGCCACACCAGGACCGGCCTCGGTCAACGTTCGGTGGTGCGACTCGATCGAAGACACTGTGCCCTTCGGAAGGTACGGACCAAACGAGATCTGCATGCCACGCTTGAGCACACCGGTTTGAACGCGGCCCGTGATCACGAGACCAATACCCGCGACTTGGTACACATCCTGCACCGGCATGCGGAAGGGCTTATCAACCACTCGCACCGGAGGTGTGAGATTATCAAGCGCTTCCAGCAGAGTGGCACCGTCGTACCACGGGAAGTTTGCCGACTTGGTCACCAAGTTTTCACCCGCGTAGGCAGCCACAGGCACGAACTGGATATCGGTTTCCTTGAACCCAAGCTTGGTTAGATAGGCGCCCATCTCGGTCGTGATCTGGTCGAACCGCGCTTTCGCGCACGTCGTTGCCAGCAGGGGCATCTTGTTGACGGCGACGATAGCCTGCTTGGCGCCCATGGCGAACGCGGTGAGCGCGTGCTCCCTCGTAGGGCCGCTCTTCCCCATCCCCAACTCGTAGCACTCTTCCGTGGCATCCACAACCAGCAGTGCGTGGTCTGCGATGGCAGCGCCCATGACGCTTTGCTTGGTAAACGATGCGTGACCGGGAGTGTCCACCAGCCCGAACTCGTACTTGGTCGTCAGGAGCTGTGATTCACTGCACTCGATGGTGACGCCGCGCTCGCGTTCATTCTTACGCTTGTCACTGACCCACGCGAACTTGAACGAGGCCTTGCCCATGGCGTCCGCCTGCTGCGCGAGCTTGTCCATCTCACGCTGCGACACACAGCCGCAGAGGTAGCGCAGGTGGCCGATGATCGTGGACTTGCCGCTGTCGACCTGGCCAAGCACAGCGACCGAGAGGCTGGGGCGGGTCTGTTGCTCGTCTGTCATGGATGTCTCTTTGTGAACCAGTCTGGATGGGATTCCGGTGGTGCTCGAAGATTACTGTGGGATCCAGCGAGAATTGGCGAGTGCGCTTGTGTGGAGAGTCGGGGAAACTCGTTCAGGCTCATGAGACCAGCACTCGAGAAAGGACACCATCATTCACAAATCGCTGAATGGGTACAACCATCTGGACTCCGCTGGAGTGGAGCGCCACAGATGGATACATCTGGAATTCTGGGCTTCTGACGTTGCAAACGCCGTCCAGACCCCGCATTCCCCGTGCCTCCCCGTGGGGTCAGCAGTGCGACCAAGAGGCTCGGGCGAACAGGCTCGCCTGCCATAGTGGTTTCAAGGATGGCAGAGGAGGAACGTTGGCTGGGATCCAGAGCACATCAGGACGCCCGCGCCTGTAGAGGAGTATGCTTCGTTCGACGTCCACGAACCAGTCGATCGGAGAAGCGAACCTCCCGAATCAAGGTACACAAAAAGAAATCCCACGGCTCTGTTTCTCCCAGCAAACATGACCTGGTCGGAACAAGGGCCCGTTTCAGTCGGCGCTGGTCCGCGTGGAGCCGCGTCGATCTTCCACACACTCCCCGTGCGCACACACACATACTGGAAATTGACACTGTCTCCACGAGGTTCTGATCCCCCACCTAAGATTACCCCCCACCAATCATCACCGACAATCTCGGCTCGTAGCCAATGACATGGCGCCCTGAACAACTTCAACTCCCGCGGTGGGAGCAGCTCGATACCGCCGCGCCGCTCGCGTCGTCCCCAATAACGCTCAGCCCACGACGCCCGCGCGAGCGACTGCCGCCGCGATGCTCTCACTCAACAGCTACGGACTCCCACGCTCTAGCAACAACCACCACAATGGCGGCAGTGGGACACTGCCCCGGCTCAATGTCGGCAGCCCGCACGCGCGCACGGCCGCGCTGTCGCCCTTTTGCCCAGCGCCGCCGCGCGAGTCGCGGTCGCTTTCCAAGCTCGAGATGATGCGCCGTGGCGAGCACCCGCTCTACCGCACGACCAGCGGGTGCGTTTGTACGCCCGTAGACTTGTCCTTTGTGGCTCCAAGCGTGCCGGAGCTGATGTGATGGTCTCTGTAGGTACGAGAACGGCCGCCACCTCGAGATCCCGGACGCGGCGCTGAGCGTGCCCAAGCACGCGCGCCACGCCGACTTTACGCAAGACTTTGTCGCCGGGCCGTTCAAGGACAACAGTCTGCTGTCGATCGACAAGAGGTGCGTGTGATACCCTCATCCATGTGGTCATTTGACGACGTACCCACACTGTTCGAGTCCCCACGGCAAAGTCAATTGCGCGCCGAGAGCTGGCACCGCAAGGTCGAAGAACGCACCAAGCAGATGAAGATCAAGTACGACGAGCTCCAGGAGGTACACGTTCCTCGCCAGGCGACACGCAGCAGCGGTGTCTCATCGTGTGTCACCTGTTGTGCTTTGCTAGAAACTGGAGATCAAGAAGCAGGAGCGGCGGCGCGAGCGCGACGCGCGCCGCCGCGAGCAGCAGCTCCATGCCCACGCGGCCACCGTGGTCCAGGCCCAAGTACGGGGCTTCCTCGTGCGCCGTCGACTGCAGCGCGAGAGCCACGCGCACCAAACGAGCGCAGCAGGAAGAATCCAGCAGGTCTTCCGCGCGCGCGAGCAGGTCAAGCAGGCCAAGCGAGAGCTCCACGCCAAGCGCCGCCAGCGGCTCGACGGCTTTGCGACCAAGCTCCAGACCGCGTGTCATCGATTCTTGCTACGGCGAAGCGCCATGCGGCAGCTCGAAGCGCTGCGGCGCGAGCGCATGGTCGTCGTCCGCAAGAGCAGCGAGCGCGATCCGCACGGAAGACGTCTGCCGCAGCAGCAGCTCAACGAGGACGAGGCCGCGTTTACGATCCAGCGCGCAATGCGGCAGCGTTTCGGGCGACGCGTGCAGCGCACGCACAGTATCCGTTCCAACGCGAGCACGACGTCCAGTCTGGACGGCGGCAAGGACGGCGAGCCAGCGGCACTTTCGGGTGGCTCCAACTCGGCGCGCGCAAAGCAGTCGCAGCGACTCGCGCGGCGAACGATTGTGTCGCTCAAGCAGCGCAAGCGCGAGAAGTCGATCCACCGCCTCTTATAGAAAAAAAACATCCACAAAGCAAAGAAAAAGGAAAAAAGAAGTGAGATGTAAATGCAACGCAAGGCGGAAGCAGGGACGATCGCGATCGTTCCTGAACGCTGTCCTCGATGGGGCTGCTGTCCTCTAGGGCCGGGCGGAGCGGCTTCATCTACTCCGTGTCCGAGCGCGGGAAGAAGCCCAGAATGTCCTTGATCAGGATATTCCAGACGATCTGGACCACGACCTCGGCGACAATCAGCCAGATGACGATCCACTCGAGATGCGTCGAGTGGCGATGCGCGAGCTGCTGACTCAGCACGTCGAGCCTGTCAAGAAGGGACACACACAGAATGGTCAGAAATCGGCGCAGGGGTCGGTCACCACACTAACACAACTGCCAGAGACGTACAGTTCACGCAGAATGTCGAGGCGCGTATTCAGGATCTGGACGCGGTTGTCGACGTCCAGGTACTTGAGCACTTTGCGGTAGAGCGGTTCGTACTCGTCGTCCTCCCAGAAAAAGTCGGGCTCGTCCAGCATGTCGGAGTTTAGGTTCACGTCGTTGCGCTGTCGGAACGACCACAACGACGTCAGTATAACCCAACCGGGATTGATCCCTCTGTCAGTCGCGATACGGCACACACCTCAATGAATAACCGGCCGATGAGCTTCGAGATGTCTTTCTGCGAGTAATGGATCGAGCCGGTCGTCGCGAGGTTCTGCGGGATGTGCTTGGTCTGCTGGATCGTCTCTTCGACGCGCTCCTCAAACACGTCGAGCTTGGCCGACTGCGCCATGGCGAACGAAATCGCGAGCTTCTCGGACGCGCGATTGCTGCTCAGCGTGATCGCGTCGTTGAAGATGCTGCTGGTCTCGCCGTACGTAAAGTCCATGTCCTCGACCTCGATCTGCTTCACGGGGTTCACCGAGTAGGCGTCCAACGCGCGCAGATGGGCCTGCTCTTCTGTGCGCGTGAGGCCCCAAAAGACCGCACAGCCCGTGCTACAACAGCCACGCGGTTTGTCAGATCAGGCTGAAAAAAGGAAAGCGTCCACAACGCGATGAGGAGCGTCGTACCCAAAGTAGAATACGTCCTTCTGACGATACCAGATCGGCACGATCGCTTCTTCGTCGCTGCTGAACGACGCCATAGACACGTAGCAAGTGAGCGCCATTATTCTCCACTGTCCCAAATACGCCAGCCATCACTTACTTGTCGTCGCTGGGCGGCGCACAGGTCGAGTGGATCGCGCCCATGTACATCTTGTGGGTCCAGCCGTCGGGGTTCAGCTCGCCGCCGGGCAGCTGCCCAGTCTCGACGCGCTCGAGCCACTTGAGCAGCTTGAAGAGCTGCAGCTGGTCGCACGTACAGTACGCCGAGACGCGCATCTTTTGGATGCTCAGCGGCTCGCGCAGGTGCTTCTTGATGCTGCGCATGCGCGAGCGGCGCGTGAAGCGGTTGACCGTGCGGCCGCCACTGACGCTGCCGCCACTGCTCACGTTGCCGCCAGCGCCCTGCGCGAGCTGGCGCTTGCTCTTACTGGAGCTGCCCGTGAGTTTGCTGAGTCCGCGCCAATTGGCGCGCGGCACGATCGCGGTCTTGATGGCTGCCTGCCCATAGCTCGGCGGGAAGTAGTCGTCCTCGGCGTCCTCGTCGTCACTCGGCATGGTCGTGCTGTAGTGCGTGCCCGGCCCGTAGAAGAAGTGGCGGTGCTCTGTGGTGACGACCAAAGTTAGTACCCCTTGATGATCCAGCCAAGAGCGCCAGAACCGGAAACAGCGTACGGTCGCGCGCGTCGCGGTCGTAGACGGCCGAGTCCGAGTTGTAGTTGAGCGCCATGGCGCCGGGCGGCAGCAAAGGCGAGTCCTCGGTGGCCGACCGCTCGTCCACGTTGATCGCGGTCGCGAGCGGCCCCGGACGGCGCCGCGAAGTGGACGCCGATGCATTGGACGCCATGATACTGCTGGATATTCCGGAACTCCAGCGGCTGGAATCCGGGTCGACGCTCCTCTGGTTGTCGCGGGGCGATCTGTGTTGGGCGATTTCGGCCTCCGAGGCTCAGGAGGCTTCTATTGAAGTTGGCGGGTCCCTTCGTACGACATTCCACCGGCGGCCGCGCACACTCTGATCCCCGCGTACTTAGTGACTAGATACGGTAGATGGGATCTTGAAGCGACGCGAGGCACACAATAGGTGGAGACGCCGGTTCACGCGCCCGGCCGGGGCCTGTACTGTACGTACCGTCGATGTGGCGCACCAAAGGGCTGGCACTGGACCCTCAACGGTCTCCACTGAGCCTTTGACCTTACTCACCGCCAATGGGATCGACTCGGTATCGTCCCAGAGAGGCTCCCCTCCCCCAGCATTTACGCCAGACATCGCTGTCCGTCGTTTGGCTCACGACGACCGTCACAGACGGAGGAGCAAACAGAGACGCGGCACCACCAACCCCTATGATGGTGCTCGACTCGCCCCGCGGGTCCATGCCCGTGACGCCCACGCGCCACGCGGCCGCGCTCTCGTTCAGTGGCAAGCGCGCCTCGGACCTCCGCGACGAGGGTCTGGAGACCACGGCGCCCAAGTCCCAGGGCCACACGAGCGCACCTTCGCTCGTCACGGCCGTAAACGACAACGCACTGCGCACCAAGTATGAGCGCGCCAACGCGCTGGTCGCGTCGGTGTTCAACAAATTTTACAACGGCTCGTCGCGCGCTGTCGATCCGTTCGTGATCCGCTGCCTGCATGAAGAAGAGACGCACTTGTTCAGTCTCCAGTGCTTTATTGAGCAGGTACAGTGGCACCGCAGAGCTGTATGGGCCGTGCGCCATGGATCAAACCCGCTGTGGTGTATATGGCGTCATAGGGCCCTGCCGAGAAGAGCCGCGAGCGCAAGGAGTCGGTCGCGATGAACAACGCCGCACAGGCCACGCCGCCTTACGGAACGCGTAAACGACAGCGCTGTTGTCGCTCTCCCCCCGTCCCCTTCCACACAGCACTAACGCTCTGTCGATCTGTCTTTGTAGTCTGGCATCGCCTCTTTGGGATCTGTGGCGGCTACATGGGCGGCCCGGGCTCGGTGATGTACGTGCTTGATACCTCTCAGTGGTGGCGGCGGGGTCTCTGTCTCACCCACGGTCTCGTCTTCTCACACAGGCGCGAATGGGACGCCATCAGTTCCCATGCGGCCGGGCTCGACGACGCCATGCGCGACTACGTCGCGATCGTCGACAAGATCTTGCCCGGTTGGGACCGTCCGCTACCGCACGAGTTCCCCGTGGCCCCGCAAGACAAGTTCTGGCGCGACGACACGGGCGCGGCGCAGTGCCAGAGCTGCGGCGCACTCTTCTCGGGCGTGCAGTGCCGCCGCCACCACTGCCGCCTGTGCTTTGACATTTTCTGCGCGGCGTGCTGCACCGACGCCATCAACATGGCGCTGTGTCCGGGCGCGCCCGTGCGGCGCCAGCGCGTCTGTCGCTCCTGCTTTGAGGAGGTCGACCGCGAGCGCGGGCTGCTCGAAGTGAGACGCATGATCCGTGAGAACCACGAGCTCGAGCACCAGATCAAGGATGTGACTACAGCCACCGAGGCAGTGGTCGCCCTGAAGCAGCGCGACGAGGCCAAGCTGCGCCTCGAGGCCGTGCAGTGCGGTTGCTCCCTCGAGGCGATCGACGCCTCGATCCAGAAGCAGATCGGCAGCCCCGTGTCAGTGCAAGTCAAGCTGCCGCCGGCGCACAAGTTTGCGCCCCGCGAGAGCGTCGACGCGAACGACCAGCTCGCGCTGGCGCACCGTCAGCTGCTCATGGGGCTCAAAGTCGCGCAGTGCCGCGCAAAAAAGATCGTCGAGAAAATGGACATCACGCTGCGCGTGCTGCGCGAGGCGATCTGCTTTGGTGCCGCGAGCACGTGGCACGTCGTGCTGCGGTACGCGGACGCGTTCTTCACGCTGCGGGAGCTGCGCACGCTCTTGTGTGTCTCGAAAGCGATGCGTGCCGGCGTGGTGCGCGGCAAGTACGAGCGCAAGTGCGTACTCGTGCAGGACTTGCCGACCCCATCGTGGCGCGCGTTCGTGTGGCAGGCGCAGTGGTTGAGCGATGACAAGACGGCGCAGTACCTCGCCGATCTGGCCGAAGCCGTCCGTGCGCGCGTCGAGAGCTCCGACTCCGAGAGCGAGGACGGAAATGAGGAACCCACTCGAGCGGCGACGACAACGCGGCAGGCCGTCGTGGGCCACTTGCTGGTGGGCGCGCACTTGGCGCCCGGGCGACGCTGTGTGTGGAAGACCGTGTACGAGTTTATCTTGGCGCGTTGCGACGATGCGACGTCGGCAGCGTCAACCGCCGGTGGAGATTTCGACGCGCAGATCCAGGGCGACGTGAGCCGCACGTTTGGCGTGTCGTCGCTGCGCAACCGCCAGTCGACGGCGCAAAAGAAGAACGCGCTCGTGCCACGGAAGGCCTACCAGCGCGCTGGCGCGTCGACACTTGAGACGCCGCTCGCGCTGCGCAAGACCGCGCTGACCAATGTCCTCAGAGCGTTTGCGAGCGTCCACTCGGGCGTCGGGTACTGCCAAGGAATGGACCACGTCGCAGCACTGCTGCTCTCGGTCGTGGACTGGAACGAAAGCGACGCGTTCTGGATGCTCACGAGCCTGCTGGCGTCCCCGCAATACGAGCTGGAGAACCTGTACGGCCCGGGGCTGCCGCTTCTGAACGTTCGCGTCTATCAGGTACTACATACATATTGGCATTGGTGCGAAGGGGTCCCTGTCGAAACCCCGATGACACTGACCGTACTCTATTCCCACAGCTCGAGCACCTCCTGGCGGTCCACCTCCCGACGCTCTACGCGCACTTGCAGGAGCTCGACTTCCCACTGAGCATGCTCACGACCACGTACGCTGGCTGGTTCCCCATTTGTTATGGAGTAGGGTTGGTGGACTAACGTGGTGTTGACTGAAGGTGGTTCATGACGCTGTTCGCCAACATGGACGCGCTTTCGTACGATCTCGCGCTACGTGTGCTCGACGGCTTCTTCGCGAGCGGCTGGAAGCTGCTCTTCCGCGTCGCGCTCGCAATCCTCGAGACGCTCCAGGTACCGATATGGCTACTCTGTTGATGGCTACCCGATGGCCACCAAGTCTCACGTAGCAGGCGTGTTTGGCAGCCGCACATGCTCGCGTCGTCCTTTGAGGAGATGCCGCAAGTGTTCTACGACATCCACGCCCTTGCGGTAAGTTATCTGGGCGCTGCACGTATCCTTGATTTCTCTCTAACCCATTGGATTGATTTGATTACAGCCCGCACTCGCGGGCGTGGACGCCGAAGCACTGCTGCGTCAGGCCGCGCGGTTCAAAGTCACCAACGGCCAGCTGCGCGAGCTCGCCGACGAGTACAAAGTGCTCGGCAATGGCAACGGCAATGCCTCCACCAACGGCAATGGCACTACCAACGGCGCGGCGGTACGTGGCGTGCTGCGCCGTTCGTCGACCGCACAGTCGCCGACCAACGCGTCCAACGGCAACGGCGCGGGTGTCGCCGTCGGCGTCGCGATCATCGGTTCGCCAAAGCACGCCAACAACGGCTCCGCTCCATCTACCAATGGCCACACTGGCACGAGCACTCTACCGATGGCCACGATGACGCCCAGTCACAACACCAACGGCGCAGGCTCCCCCGCGAAGCCAGCGTCTGCGATTGAACTGACCACCCCAGCCACACACACCGAAAACGCGGATAACCACCACCACCACCACCCGTCGCCGCCACGGCTCATGAGCCGCCGCTCGCGAAACAGCAGCAGCGCGTCGGCCTCCAACGACAGCGAAAGCGGAAGCGGCCGCAAGTCGCCGGACGCGACCCGCGCGGCGTCGCCACCGCCCCAAGCGTTTCTCGCGCCGCCGCAGCGCTACGCCATGTCGTCTTCTTCGTCGCTGCAGTACGGACTCGCGACGCCGCTCAATGCCAACTACTACTTTTGATATAGGTACCTATATAGTACAATCAGAGTTTGCGGAGGTTCAGGAATCCTTGGGCGCGCTCGTCAATGTCGTAGCCGATCGAGACCACGGCGCGCGCGGGCAGCGCCAAAAACGCACAAATCTCGGCGCCCACGATGTCCCCGGCGCTGTGATGGAGCCGCCTGCGTCGCACGGAAGGGTTGACCTGGTTCTGTTGGTCGAAGGCGCGGTTCTCGTCCTTCTCGAGAGCGGGTGGACTCGTCGTGGTGGCGATCAGCGCCGGCTCGCCGTTCACGAACACTTGCAACACCGGCTCGAGGTTCGTGAAGAACGCCGCCTGCAAGTGGTAGAGGCCAGGCACCGTGGTGACGACGGCGTCGCCGGCACTGCGCTGCCACACAAACACGTCGCTGTTGGTGTTGACGACCTGCGCGGTCCACGCGACCGTCTGCTTGGGCGTCGGCCTTCCTTCCTTCCAGATCTATGGGACGTGTGCACACGAGGTCAACCCTCACACATGTATCGTCCTGAGTGAGCTAGACCATCACCCGTACGTATCGCGCCTGGTAAATCTCGCTGCGTAGCTGCTTGCGCAGCCACGTGACCTGCTCGCCCAGGGCGTCGAGCTCGGCGCGCTTCACGACGCTCTCGACGCTGCGGCGCACGCTCTTGACGACGTCGTGGAGCTTGAGCACCGCACGCTTGGTGTCGCCGGTACTGTCACTAGTACTACTAGAACTGCCCTGCTGTACGTGGTCGATAGTGAGTGTCTTGAGCATGGTTTGCTCGCTCTGGAGCGTCTCGACGATGCCCAGCAGCTCGTGCATGTGGCTCTTAAGCTGCTTGAGCTCATCGTCGAGTTTGCGTTGCACACTTTGCTGCGTCTCCCACCGCGTTCGGCAATCCGTGGCCACCCCGAGGTCGAGCTGCTCGCGCAGCGCCACCACGGCTTGCGTCTGCGCGTCCATTGACTCCGCGAGCTCGCGCTGCGAGGCCTTGGTCTGCAGCGTCTCCGCGAGCTCCGCCTGCGAACGGCTCCACTGCGTACTAAACGTGCTTTCAGTTGTGCGCTGCTGCTTCTCCAGCCGCTTGAATTTGCGCTCCAGCGCGTCCTAGCGACACACCAACAGAGCACGACACGCGTTCAGAACACCACACAGCCAACAGCCACCATCACCACCATCGCCCCAAGCAACGCACCAACTTGGCTTGGTCCACGTGCAGAGCCTCACTCTCCATGTCACGCGATGCTATCTCCGCTTGCACGTGCTGCTGCATGCCATACATCTCCTCACGACGCGTGTGCCGTTCTTCCTCCCGTCGAGCTGCCCAGACGCGCTCTATTTCGTCGCGCTGCGTCGCCAGTCGTGCGTCGACGTGGGCGCACACTCGCTCCGTGAGCTGTGTATGGCTTTCTTGCATTGCGCGCTTCAGTTCATGCGCGATCTCACTGCGCATTGTCGTAACGCGTGTCTCGGTCGCGCGGAGCTGCTGGTCCCGTAACGTCTCGAGCACTGTGAGGCGGGCGACAAGCGCCTCCACTTGCGTCTGCTGGGCTGCGGCCACACATATCAGCCGGCGCAGCGCACCTTCCACAGGCTTTTGGATGTTGCGCCAGTCGCGCTCGCTCTGCAGGCCCGCGAGCAGCGCGCGCAG
>JAADXJ010000670.1:0-16552 GCA_023337735.1 Pythium biforme
AGTCAAGTGCGCCTGGAAGCCCATACCGTTAATCTCAACACCTTGGTTCTTGAGGAACTTGACGATGTTGTTGAGCGCCCCCGTGGACTTGCCGTTGGTGCGGTCCGTGTTGTAGTCGTTGTAGTAAAGCTTGGTGGAGAGCCCGAGCTGCTTCTTGACGGCCGAGGCGGTCTGGAACGCGACCTTGATGTACTCGGTGCCGGTCTTCTGGTACCAGAAGCTCTGGCGGTACGTGCCATCTTCGTTCAGCGCCTCGTTGAGCACGTCCCAGTGCGCGCACGAGCTGCCAAAGTGGGTCATGACCTTGGTGATGTGGTTCTGGAGCGCGGCCAGCAAGTCGTCCTTCCCGAGGCTCTGGACCCACTGTGGCGTCTGCGAGTGCCACACGAGCGTGTGGCAGCGCACCTTGGCGCCAATCTTCTTGGCCGAGGCCACCAGCGCGTCGCCGCGCGAGAACTGGAAGTTGTTGCGCGATGGCTCAGTCGAGTCCCACTTCATGGCGTTGCCCGGGGTGTAGAAGCCCCAGTCGGCGGCGTTCTCAAACTCGGTCTGGTACCCGTTGTCGACGCCGTACTTGTCCGTGGCCGTGCCCATGTACTTGCCCGTGGCCTTGGCGAGGTCGTTGAGGCCCTTGGAGCCCGTGTAGGTCGAACCAACGATCGCATCGCCGCGGGCGACGCCGACGCTGGCAGCCACAGTGGCCGCGACGAGAGCGAGGAAGTGGAGCATCGTCTTGTTCCGTGGGGTGGCTTGGGGGAGGGCTGGGTGGTTGCGGTGGTGGTCTTGCGTGCTGGAAGGCAAAAGGCAAAGTGATCGTCCAAGTGCCGGGCTCCGCTGGGCGTCTTCGCCCGGCGCCCAACCCAGGCCCAGGCCCAGCCCCAGGCCCAGGCCCAGGGCTGGTCTCGTGGTCCCCTCCTTCTAGCCCCCGTGGGGATAGTGTGGGGTAGGGTGGAGGGAAGCAGACGCGCCCTCGTCTCACCCCATCGTGCCGCCGGTGCATCTGTCGGCTCGGTCGCTGATCACGCGAGCTGCTACTCAGTAGCCTACTGTGCTCCTTGGATCGGAAGGATTTGGTTCGATGGGCGACGGCTTCGTTTTTATTTGATCCCCCATCCAGCGTCTGAGTATGCTTGAAGCCGTGCGGGCTAGAGCCGTGCGACGCAGACATTCGGTGAGCCTCAACACATGGCACCACTGTCTCCTTCTAGCACTGCTGAGACGCTCGACGCCAAGCGGTGCGAGTGACTCACGTGGTGCTGTGGCGGTGGGCCCAGACACTGGCCGGTCCCGGTACGCGCCATCGCGTCGTTGGCTCGTGTGGGCAGACACTCGCCCACCGGCGTCTGCTCATGCGATGGCCGCACACAGAGTCTCCGGATATCGACCGCAGAACAGGAAGACGAAACAGACAGCGTCGTGTGGGCGTTTCTATCACTCGCTCAACTTCAAGGCTTTGCGGAACGTGCCGATGTGATGGGGACGACACCGGAGACCCTCGCGCCGTGTGTGTGCACCGGTAGTTCCATGGAATTTGCTGGTTCCTGTGTTGTCTCGTGGGGCGTCAAAGCTATCGGATGACTCGCGGGCAGCCACGACCAACTGTTCGCCTGGCATCGTGCGGATCCGATCGGCTGCGGGCACTGCGGTTCCCCCGGGGAAGCGCCTCTCTGGTCTTGGAGACTAGAGAGAGCTGTCGACATTCCAGCGTTCGCGTTCGCATATCCTTCTATTAGAGTGCCGAGGGGATGAGTGGCGGCGTTGACCATTGCCGCTTTCGCTTCCATGAAGCGACGCTGGAAAGCAAAAGCACGATCCCGGACCGCCAGCCATGCCCCGTGCTGTCGATACTAGCAGGACACCGTGTGCGGTGGAGATCCGGTGGAGATCCGGTGGGCACACCACACGAGACGTAACAGGTATCGGCGTCAAACCTCAGCAGCTTGCAGCGAGCGGACTCGGCGGCGGAGCTCGTCTGGCTGTCGATCGAGTAGCTTCTTGTGTCTGGCACTCCTGCGAACCGCCAGGAAATGGGCGAGGAGATTGGGAACGAACCCCACCACAATGTGGATGCATGTCAGACCGTTCACGATGGTTCTTCGTTCGTCACAGCAACAGTCTAACGCCCCCCAACTAACCCGAGGGTTCACGCGCGCGACGACAGTCGTCGTTCCCCCCGCGCATGGCATCGACAGCCACATCCACCAAATCGACCTCGATCGTCGGCAACGGCGCTGGCATCTCGACGTGCAGGAGGCCGCGATCGACCTGTGCGCCGATCGCACACACCTCGGTCGGCAACGTCGCAAGCTACAGACCGTCAGACAGCCGCGGCGCCTCCTCTCGTTCGTGGCCGTGGCGTCGGAAGGGCGCGCGAGCCGACAGGTGATATCTGGATGCGTCCACGCGTCCAGCGTCCACGCAGTGGCCGGGCGGTGCCAAACGACCGCACTTGCGCAAGTCACTCGCTCGGTACGCGATCGAGACTGGTGCGCGACAGGTTCTGCGCGATGACACTGTCGTCAAAGGGGAGACCGGCCAAAGTCGCAGCTGCCTCCAGCGCACGACACGCACATGCAGCACGTGCGGCTTGGATCGACTAGTTCGTGATACCACTGTGGACGTTCGTGGACATGGCGGGCTCGGTGGGGAGGCAAGTCGGTGACTGCGTACCCCACGGAACGAGCGCCGACTCGGGAAACTTTGCTTGCTTTCGGCGCTTCGACAGACGAGCGGACGCGAGCAGTTCAATGGTCATTTTCGCGCGCGGTGGGTGTCAATGGCAGCGGAGATGGATGTGCGGTGAGGCGCGCGGGTTGGTAAATGATTCCGAGGGATTGATTGACCGCGGAAGCGGCCGTGCAGGCGAGGCAGAGACTCACCGATGGCGGACTCTGGTAGGGTCTCTGAACCAGACACAGCGAACGAGATCAGATATCAGATCTTGCCTCCATCGTAGGGACACGGTCCATGCAACGGGCTGTACCAGAGCACGTACCGGAGCATGTGCTCCGACACGAGCGCCTTGTCGAGATTCTCGAGCGCGGCCTTGAACGCCAAGTACACTGCGCTCACCCATACAGGCTGCTGCCGCTGGTGGTGTAGCGTCTCGTTACGTGTCTTGCGCGCGCTTGTCCATTGCGTGGGAATGTTCGAGTGCGAGCCCTTTGTTGCCTCTGTGGGAGACGCATCGTCGGGTCACATCCATACCAAGTGTCACACTGGAGAACCTTTCTCTTTGGTGTGGATTACAGAGACTACAGCGCCGGTGGAAGCCGCGGATACGGCCGCGGAGAGGCTGGTGCGGGTTTTTGGCTCGATCACTTGGAGCGCTGCTGCTCGGTGAGCACCTTCACGGCCTTGGTAGCGTCTTCCTTCTTGTGCTGGCGCTGCGCGTCGTGGATGTTGTCGGCCTCGGCCTTGGCGGCGAGCTGCGGCTCCGATACGTTCGGGTCGTGGACGCGCTGGTATTTGGGGTTGAGCGAGTTCTGGTTCGCGCGCACGCGGTCGACGCCGAGCACGGCTTGGGCCGGTGAGGCGTCTGGTTGCGAGCCGCCCATGGTGGGATAGGTGTCTGTGACTCCACCAGGAAGAAAAACGCAAGTGTGCGGCCTCGGAGGTAAGAACCAACCTGAAGGCGAATGGACGGGGGCGCGACGATACGGAATCTCCGGATGAAGAACACAACCGTAAGCAAGTGTTCCTGACACGACGGTGCTGAGACAGGGATCCCAACCCTCGGGAAGCGCCTGGTATATATTGCGACAAGCAGAAAAGAAAGACGATCGAACGACCCTACGGCGCTCTTTAAAGGGGTTCTTGCTCCCGGGATCGGCGAACCCGTAGCAGCGCGTCGCTGGACCCAACGAAGGCGGGTTGACCGGCGTCCACTCTTGCACCGTTGCTGGGGGCGCTGCCGGTGCGCTCTACTCCGGCGCTTCGGTAGGCATCTCATGTCGTTTGTTGGTTTGTCGGTCGAGTGCTTTGCTTACAAGTAATGATGAGATGATTCTAGCAACTGTGGCGAAAAATCTTAACATTCATGGTCTGTTTCGTGAAAATTCGTTTCACGAAACGAATCTTTCGAAAAAAGACTCCCTCTCTTCATGGCGCGCGGGCCTTGCGGTGCTCATCGTGGCTGCTGCCCAAGTGGTCCTTCTGGATGCGCTCGATCATGGCCGCGTCGGCCACGTTGGCGGCGTTCGGGTCGCGATGCTGGCCGGCGGTCTCGACGGCCCTCGCGTCCCTCTGCGGCGGCGCCTGGCTCTGCTGCGCGAGCTGTTTCTTCGTCGGCTCCACGGTCGGCATCGCTGTGGTGTTGGTGGTGTTGGTGTGGCTGTGGTGGCGATGAAGGGAATTCGAAAATGACAGAGTTCGATCTCCGTGGATTTATCCAAGGATAAAGAAATGGGAACTTCAACTTCGTCCCACATGTCACAGATTCTAGTTTGTCGTGGACCACATAATGTGATGTAGCCCACACATATTTCTGAATTGCATGCGCAATTCATTTTTGAAATTGGGGCGTGCGAGGGCCACAATTCCTCGGCTGCCGCTGCATTTCCCCCGTTTCCAACGTTGGCAATCCGCCTGTTGGTTTGTGTGGGATTCATCGAATCGTGGGGGACGAACGAATCGTGCGTGAATCGCATCGCAAAAAGCCTACAGACCATCACTCTCTTTTGCGCGCCAACTTTTGATTGCCCCCAACTCTCTATGGACGATACCGACGCCACGCTCTATGTGGGCGACGTCTCGGCTTCTGCGGCCGTGGCGCCGCCGCCAACGGTCGTGAGCCACAACGACGTGGACGCCGCGGCCGTTCACACGCTCGCGCTCGGCATCGATGACGCAGACGATCTGCTGCGGCGCCACGTCGCGCTGGCCGACGCCAACGAAAACAACGCCAACGAAAACGCCAACGCCACCGTTGGTGCGGTCGAGCCGCCGCTGCCGGCGACGCTGCCGACCGTTCCTGGCGCCCACCCGCCTGCGAGCATGTCGGCCGTGTACCGCTTCTACGAGATCGAGGCGACGCTCTCGCTCAAGCGGCGCGAGGAGTCGTCGATCGCCAAGTGCCGGCTCTGCAAGGACGAAGGCCGCCAGGAGCGGAAGGGCTGTGTGCGCTTTAGCAAGAGCGTGACCTCGAACCTGTGGCGCCACCTCAAGGAGAACCACCCGAGTATCTACGAGAAGCACGTCGGCGAGAAGAAAACCATCCAGATGCACAAGTTGGTCGGCGCCGGCAAGCGCGGCCGCAAGAAGAAAGCCACGACCACCACGACCACGACCACGCCAACGACAGCAACCGCCCCAACAACGACCACGCCCACCGAAAGCGAGCGGTTTTTAGAGGACGTGGGCGACGACTCGGCGCCGTCGGGCCACTCGGACGGCGGCATCGCCTCCACACCAGCGGTGGTGGCCGTGACGGCCAGAAAGCCCGCCAAGCGTGCACGGCGCACGTCGGCGCCCTCCGTGGGCGACCAGTTCTTCACGGACTATGCGCTGTCCATGAGCGCGGCCGCTGCGCACAATCAACACGCACATCTCACGAATCTACAGAGTGGTGCCGGGACCGAGAAGCCGTCCATCAATTTAGACCGCGTCCGCGAGGCCGCAGCCTATCTGTGCGTCCACGAGCTCGTGCCGTTGGAGCTGTGCGCGAGCCTCGCGTTCCGCAACGTGCTCACCGAGTGCCACGTGAGCGCGGCGCTGCTGGACGACGCCGCGGCGCTCAGCGCTAGCTTGGGCGCGCAGTCGATCGCTGCGCAGTCCAAGAAGCTGATCGAAGACGTGAAGGGCCGCGTCGTCGCGCAGCTCAAAGCCGTGGATGGTGTCCATTTGCAGGTCATCGAGTGGGCACCGGCTGCGTACGGCGACGACGTGCCGCCCACGCAAGTTGTCGGCGTGTTTGCCGTCTCGTTGGACCAGGAGTTCAACGTCGTGCGGCGCTGTCTGTGCGCCATCCCGATCGACGCGCCCAGCGACGCGGTCGGGGACCAACTGGAGCGCGCCGAACCGTTCACGCGCGCGCTCAAGATCCTCGCGCCCCACAACCACGTGCCCAACCTCGTGGTGGTCGAACCGAGTCGACGCAGTCAGTTTGCGGCGGTGCTCACGACTAACAAGCTCGAAGTGCTGGAAAGCATCACGAGCCTGCTGCGCGATATCATGGTCTCGACGATCACTGGCGCACCATTCACGCACCCGTTCATGGTGGGCAGCGAGTTTTCCGCCGACGAGCTGTCGCCCGCATCCTTCCAGCGCGCGTTCGATTCGTCCCGCTTCGTGGAGACAACTCCGCACAGCGACTCGCCTCTGGTGGAGCTGGTCGATGCCGAAGTACCATCCAATATTCTGACAGAGCTGCCGAACGTTCTGACGGGTCACACCATTCGCGATATCCTCCTCAAGGTGCTGCACCTTGTCGCGCACATCAAGCAGTCAAAAGAGACGAGAAGCGTGATGCGAGCGATTATGGTGAGCGAGTTCCAGATGGAAGCCGACGTGTTCGTCCAAGTGTTTGAGCGAGCGCCCAGTGGCATCCACATTGGCGTGCGATCGATCTACGAAGTGCTGACGCTCACGCTCAAGATGACGCCGACGCTGCAACGTTATTTCGAACTCCACAAGGACGGGACGTCGGACTTGTCGAAGTTGATGCAGCTCGCGTCGCTGTCGGCGTACGAGTGGGAGCGCGTGGGGTACCTCTCATCTCTTCTCAAGCCGTTCGCCGATGCGGTCGCAAAGCTTCAAGAGGAAAAGTACGTGACCTCGTCGCTCATTATCCCGTCCGTATACACGCTTCTCGAGAAGCTCCGATCACCCGTGGATGGCGGCCCGGCCACTGAGCTGCCCGAGGACATGGTCGCTCTCAAGCACGTCGCCTACGCGCAGCTGTCTTCGACATTTGGATACCTCTTTGTCGAACCGACCGACGACTGGTCACCACACCAGCGATCGAGCTTCAACTGGCTGTGGTCGGCCACCCTGCTGGACCCACGCACGCGTCCGTTCATTATCAAGGGTGCCCTGACGCAGGCCCAGTTTTGGGAGGTCGTGAAAATTGAAGCGTCGGAGATTGCTGGTATGAACAAGATGAAGGACAAGGACAACGGGCTTAGCGACCTACCAGACCATCCGATCGCGCTGGAAGACCATGATGCGAACGGAGTAGACACTGCAGTGAATGACTCGCACGGCAACGGCAACGGAGAATCCGGCGGGGATCTCTGGGACGACCTTCAAGCCAATTTGACGTCGTGCGCACAAGAAGAGATGCTGCTCGCGTCGTCTAAATCGGCGCTGGAGCTCACCAAGTCCAACAACCTGCTCGAAGTCGAGATCTCTTTCCTCCAAGACGAATCGCGCATCTCGCTCAAGGCGAGTCCGCTTGACTGGTGGCAGAGTATGCGAGTCAAGTACCCGTATGTCGCTCGACTTGCCCGGTACGTGCTCTCGGTGCCGGGAAGCCCCGCGCTGGACGAGAACCCCGTGCTGCACGACTCTGGGTTAGTGCGCCGCCTGCTCTCTCAGATGTCTGTCAACGACGCGAGCGATTTCATTGCTGCCTCGCTGAACCTGCGGCTCGAGAAGCAGGCCCAGGTGGAAGCGGCTCCACGACAGTTGTGGTCGACGGTGTGATCGTATCTACATGAAGTTTGTAGTGGTGGCAAGATCACATGGACGTTGCGTTGCGTACTCATATATTGCGCCTCTTCGCGCTTTACTACAGTTCTCACAGCTCGAATCGGTTGGGCAGGCGAATCCAGTCGTACACAAAGCACAGCACCTTCCGGCGCACACCTTCGCCGGCAAACGCGAAAATGTGGTGGCACACGTCGCGGTTGAGCTGGCCCAGCGTCGCGCCCATGAACGCGATCTTGCACTCGACCGCCAAGGGCGCGTGCTGCCTCGCGAGCGGCGCGAGGTGGAGCAGCTTGAGCTGCTCGCGGTGACGCGCCATGCCGAACGCCGTGACGCGCAGGCCAATGTGGCGCAGCGTCGCGTTCTTTTCAACCAGAGGCAGCATCTCGGCCAGCACGTTCTCGTGGAGGTAGTTGTCGTACGCAAAGTCCTTGAGAGTGCGGTGGATAATGGACCGAGAGTCGTTGCACGCCGCGAGAAACCGCAGCAGGCTCGGGCGGTCCAGCACGACCGAGTCTTCCAGCGTGAGCGACTCGAGCTGGCGGCAGTGGCCCGCTTCGTAGTGCGCGAGCAGGCCATCGACCTCTTGCAGCTGCGCGCGCTGAAGCCGCAGCCGCCTCAGTCGCGGGCACGCCACGAACAGCGCGCCCAGGTGCGCGTGCTTGAGCACGCAGCGGTCGACGCTCCACGCGAGCGTCTCGAGGTGATGCCCGGCCGCGCCCAGGAGCTGCAGGATCTCGGTGGTCTCGTCGTCGCTCGCGGGCGACGTCATGAGCTGCAGGAACTTGAGTCGCTTTTCACGACCACGCGCTCGGTCGTTTCCGTCCTGTTCATGGAGACCAAGCAGCTGAGACGCAGGATTCGCGGATGCCAGCACCTCGTTCATCGTCGCAATGTCCGCGCGTGACAGCGACCCTTCGGTAAACCGCACGCGCTCGATCGACGTCGGCGAGCGTGGGTCCAGTAGCGCGTACGCCTGCCATTGGAGCACCAGCGCGCGCTCCGGCACCGACCCCTTTGTGGACTGCACGATCTCGACGTCTTTCAGCGCGCGGGCCTCTCGCAGCGCCTGCCAGATCGAGGCTGGCGCGAGCCCCGACGAGTTGTCCAGCACGAGCTTTTGCAGCGGATTCGCCGTATCGTTTAGCATCGCGACGAAACTTCCGTCTGATGTGGCGAGATGCGGACGCACGGGGCTGAACAGCAGCGAGTCGATGCGCACGCCAGTGTGTTGCAAGGCCCGAAGCGCCGTGCAGCTACTCGCGTCAATGTCCAGCGCACGGAGGTCCAGCGCCATTGACTCGAGTCGCAGTGAGGACGCTGACGTCGTCCGGTCGTGGAGCGACTTGACCAGCTCCACCGTTCGGTCTACATACCGCGTGCTGCCTCTCGTCATGTCCGCGAGCGTCGGTGTGATCTCGAGCGTGAGCGGGACGGACTTGACGACGGCTGTCACGCGATCGCGATGGGCGTTCTCGAGCAGCCAGCGCCGCGTGCGGTGGTAGCTCTTGGTCCGTTTTGGATCCGCCCACATCGCCGCAAACACGTCGAGCGTATCATACTGGAAGGTACCATACGCGACGTGGCGCACGCTCAACCGTGGCTCGAGCTCGGCGGGCAAGTGGTTGGCCGGGTAAAAGTCCTGCGTCCAGCAGAGCACGCGTACGACCTGTTCCCACGCGTCCTGTGGCGCCGTTTGCAGCGCCAGCAGCACGAGCTCGACGGCGTCGCGGATCTTGGTGCGCGCGCGTGGCGAGATCGCATCCTCGCTCTCGTCCAACGTGAGCACGAGCGTCTCAAAGCAGCTCCGCGTCTCAAGCCCGTCTTGCTCCGGCTCGCTCGTGTAGCGCACGCTCAGTCGGCCGCGCAGCACACGGCACCACGCGCGCAGCGGCGCCCAGCGCTTGAGCGCCACGGCCGTATGGGGACAGTGCTTCTTGTGGCGCGGCAGCGCGCACTTGCGCAGAAACGACTTGAGCTGCAGCAGCATGGTGGCCGCTCCGCTTGATCTTATCCGGGGTGGCGAATATCTGGGAATGATAAGCGCAACGCAGCGTCGCAAGCGCTCTGGCCGGGGCAGCCCCGCGGATCGAGCGACGCTAAAATGTGCTGAACGGCGTGCGTTCCCGTGCCTCTTCGGGGAACGAGCGTCCCGGTGACTCGGCGGTGGAAAGAACGCCGCCACCACGGGGATCTATAGACTGTGGATAGACTGCGGCGTTCAGGGGCACTGAAGTGGAGCGCGTGACGTCGTGGGATGACGCCCATAGAAGGAAGAACGAGCTATTCTGTTGATTGGATCGTTCCACGGAAAAGATCCGCAAAAAAAGAAGAAGAAGGAATGTTGTGGTGGGTACACATTCGAATCTGCTCTTGTAGAGAGATGCAGTTTCTGTCGCTCTGTAAAACAGCAAGGTGACTGCAATTCGTGAACGACGATTCAAGATTGAATTGATGTTGCGATTCATGAGGTCATTATGCCAAGGCAGATTGAAGTTGCCGTTGAAGCATACAAACGGGAAGAGAGAACCAAGGTGATGGTGAGCGCCATCGCTGGCGGCGGCATTGGACACGCGCACGGAACGGCCTGGCGCAAACGCTATACCGGTACTGCCACGTACGCGAGTCCTCCTTGTGTGACGCTCATGCGGTTTTCGTGCTTGTAGCTTTCGTGGTCACTCTTCAATCGTCCGTCGACAACGTAGCATCGGCCCACGGAGAAAGCAAAAATGGAGGCCTTCGCCGCGACGATTCCTGGCCAGATCGACACACTGTGGGACTTCGGCGCGGTCGCCGACACGCAGCGTCGCTTTCGCGCGCTTCTGGACGAGGCGCTGGCGCTCAACCCAAACCGAAACAACGCTTCGTCGGACGATCCAGCGGTCGCCAGTGGCCGTACATACCCGCAAGTGCTGGAATTGCTCACGCAGATCGCGCGCACACAGGGCCTTCTACGTGCGTTTGACGACGCCCACGTGACGCTTGATCGTGTGCAGCGAGCCTTATCGCCATCCTCTGCGGCGCCGACGGAGCCACAGGATCGCACGGCTCAGCTCGATCTAGCCACGCGTGCGAATGTGCGGTACCTCTTGGAGCGTGGGCGCTTGTTCAATTCGTCGAAGCAACGGGCGATCGCACTGCCGCTGTTTGTTCACGCGTGGGAAATGGCACAGCGCTGCATCCCGTCGCCCGAAGAAGATCTGGAAGTCGACGCCGCCCACATGGTCGCGATCGCTGAGCCAACGACTGAGAAGCAGACCGAATGGAACGCGCGTGCGATCGCCAAGGCCGAGACGTCGCGTGACCCGAAAGTGCGCAAGTGGATCGGCTCGCTGAGCAACAATCTCGGATGGACGTACCACGGCGCCGGCCAGTATGAGGACGCGCTCACGATGTTTGAGAAGGCACTGACGTATCGCGAACAGGCCGCCGAGAACAAGAGCATCGGGATCGCCAAGTGGTGCAAGGCGCGTTGCCTGCGGTCGCTGGGACGCATCGATGAAGCTCTCCAGATCCAGCAGGCGCTGCTGATGGAGAATGAGAAGTTAGGTCAGCCGGATGGATACAACTCGGAGGAGTTGGGGGAGCTGTTCTTCCTCAAGGGCGAGACCGAGCAGGCGCGTACTCATTTCACGCGTGCCGTGGAGCTGCTTTCCGCTGACGCGTGGTTTGCCGAGAACGAAAAAGATCGACTCGAGCGACTCCAAGCACTTGCGCGCGGAGCCAACCCCTGACACACAAAAAACGGGAACAGGGACTGCGGTGAGTGGAAGGAACGGAATATACGTGGATATGGACAAACGACAGCAGCAGGACTGGCAAGGAATAGATCTTCTAATGCTGCATCTCCTTGAATTGGGTGGTCGCAGGCGAGGCAAGCGGCGTGGAGATCGGGACCGTCTCGGTTTGCTGCTGCTGCATTCGCTCCTGCTGTTGGGTGGTCTCGAGCTGTTCCTTGCGCGTAGCGAGCGTGATGATGACGAAGCCGCCGAGGACGAGAATGGACGAGATGACCGTCACGTACGTCGGCGACGTGCCGTGGATGATCCAGTCCGAGAGAATCGCCATGGGCACGGTGAGCGAGAGACCGACCGTCGCGACGGTCGTCGACGTGTACAGGATGGCCACGGCCCAGAGATAATCCGCGAGCACGTTGTTGAAGAGGCCCTGCACGATTAGCAGCCCGACGATCTCCCAGGTCAGGCCGCTCAGTGACTCGACGTTCGAGTAGTTGAAGATGATCACGAGCACGGCGAGCCAGCAAAAGCTGAAGAGACCGACAAAACCGAAGAACAGTGACACACTCATTCCCGAGTTGTCTGGAATCCGCATGCGGATTGCCGTCGTGTACACGCCGTACATGACCGCGCCGGCGAACGCGCAGACGTCGCCCCAGAAGTAGTCCGAGATGCCGCCGCTTGTGTCGTTCGCGAGCGTCGAGATGTTGCCAGCCATGCAGAGCACGACACCGAGCAGCTTACCCCACGTGAACTTCTCCTTGAGGATCCACACGCCGAAGAGCAGCGTGAACACGGACGATGTCGCGCTGAGGATCGTGCTGCTGGTGACACTGGTCAGGTTGAGGCTCTCGTTGTACGTAAAGTTGGCGGCGAACCAGAGCGGCGAGACGATCACGGCCGCGAGCATCGTGCGGCGCAGCATGGCCGGCGAGTGCGCGAGCGAGAGCGGCGGCGCGGCGTCTCCTTCGTTTTCCTCATTGGGCTTGACCAGCGGCAGCTCGTTTACCGTCACGCCGCGCAGCTTGGGGATGAGGATCTTGGTGACGTAGTAAATCGGCAAGTTGATCGCGAAGAGCGACATGCCGAACGACGTGAGGAAGAACGGCGCCTCAAAGTACAGGTCGTTGAAAATGTACTGCACGAGCACGCTCGAGAAGTTCCAGATGACCGAGACGATCACGAGAAACACGCAGCCGATGATCCACTGGCCGACCTTCTTCGGGTCGTGGTGCTTGACCGGCGCGGCCGGCGCGGCCTTGCCCTCGACCGAGGCACGCACGACCACCACGGGGGACTCGACGACTGACATGGCGACTCGAGCTGGAGACGGGAAAATGCGGAATGGGATCCACCATGGGGGATCTCACCGGCCCTTGATCGGTGGCTGGGCCACGAGCAAGTCGGCTGGCGGTGAAGTCTCGCTGGCTGCGAGAACCGCCTTTCCAGTTGGATGAGACGGTCTTGTACCTAGGTATGTGCGAGAGACGGATCGCTCAACCCACGGGAGAGTCTACGCCCCACCGCGAGAGTGGTATACGAAAGAGTTCTAAATATGCATTATAGGAGGTACTTGGATGGTGTGAGAGAGGTGTGTTTCCGGAATTGATAGTATGGATTTTAATCTCTTATCGGTTTAAAAATATTGAGCTAGCGCGCTCCTCCTGCATCTTCTCGTCAGCAGGCATCAAGGGCACAGCGCCGGAGCGCGAGGATACTACTACAGTGTACAGTAGCAGGCAAGCTCAATGGATCCATGCAATCACGTTCCTTGCACGCGATGAATGTATCGCTGTCCCTGCCTTATCGCCGCATCCCCAAAGTCACCTTCCCTTTGGCACGACGGCTCATTCATCATCAAGGTGACTCAAAAGAGCTCCATAGGCGTTGTAGACATAAACGAATGATCATCTACACCAAAGTATAACCTTTCGAGATAAAATAGATCACACCATGTGGGTGCGCAAGGCTCGGCTGATGGCGGGGGCATGAGACCAGCCAGCTGAGCGCTTCCACCGCCTCTGTCACGCGTCACGGCGCCGCGCGCACGCCATTGGCCCACTCACTCACTCCTTGAAGTGCCACGCAGCCAACGTCCGTCCCGCAGGCGTCCAGCGCGACTAACGAGATAGAACTTAGTACCCCACGGCCGCGAGGCGTTGCGGTCCGGGATCCTTGGTCTCGTTGATCCCCTTGGCGCGCTGGAACTCGCCCCAGCGCGTGAGCCATAGCATCGCGACCGCCATCGTGTCCATGCCCGACTCGATCTCCAGCACAAACAACTCGCTGTGTACCATGTTCCGAGCCGGTCGGTGGATCCGTGCCACGGGCTGCCAGGCACCTCCACGACAAAGCCACACGAGCGCCACGCGGTCGTTGTGGAAGTCGCCCTCGACCACGAGTTGACACGGCTCGCCGGTCAGAGCGTCACGAACCTCTACGATCACCGGGCTGCCAGTAGTAGTCGTGGCAGTGCCAACGTCGGGCTCGTCCTTTTTGTTGGGCGAGTTGACGGTCACGGCAAAGAGACCCGGCTGGTGGCGGCCGGTTTCGTCGTAGCGGAACACGCCCTGGTGGACGTCGTACGTGGAGGAATCCTCGACGCGCTCGACGGTCAGCACCTGCTCCGTGGCCGTGCCGTGGAACACCTGGAAGCGCGCGGACGCCTGGACCTGCGTGTTGATGTAGATGACGGCCGACAGCGTGTGTTTGATGCGGGCGAACGTCTCGCGCGTCGTCTCGTTCTTGACGGTGAGCAAGCGGCGCCACGCGCTGTGGGAGGTGCGTAACGTCACGGGCTGCGCAAAGCACCACTGGCGGCCGACGACGACGAGCGGTGTCGACGGCGGTTGAGGCGCGAGCGGCACGCAGAGGCGCGAGGCGTCGTCCCCGGCAGAAGGCACAGACGGCGCCATTGTCAGACGGATGAGTTTCGTTGTGGCGAAGGAGATTGTCAAGCGAGCTGCGGGGTGGACCGATCCGACGCCACGCTTAAGGTTCCTGGCAGAGTCACACGAAGGCGGGCTAGGACGGCGTAGGTGCAATACAGTACCACGGGTTCGAAAATATATAGGAGATACTAGGTGTCAAACGTGAGGGGGACATGTGATTGTGCCTCGTGCTGCAAAAGCACGTCCCTTCATACACGCGAGAAGACGCACGGACGGGAACCAAAGATGTGTCTGGCGCCCACCAGGCTTTGGCGGAATCCAAACCAAATGAGCCGCCGGCACTCACAGTACTATCCTCAAAGTACAGCTCGAACCGCACGCACCAGAACATACGGAGCAACGTGAGATCAACGCCGGCCTCGGCCTCAACATACATATCGTCTCGCGGCCTTCCAGGAACAGCACACCGCATAGTGACAAGCCCGGTCTCCGTCGGCGTCATCGTCACGATCGGCTCGTGGTCGGCCGAGCAGACTGCTTGTTGTTGTGGTTGGTTTTCTGCGGCATGAGATCGTGGGTCACTACAGTGTAGTTTGTGACCCAGTCCAGCATAGTGATCAAAGGTTGCGGAACAGGCGCCCGTTCGTGAAGATGGCTACAGTGTCCATGTCCGGTCTGTATCGTTGCGCTCAAGTCGATACCCGCGATCGCTACGGTAAAGAGGGGACATCGCGGCTCAAGTACACTTCCTCACCAGGCGCTCCAGGCCCCAGTGGGCGCCTCGCTACGATAAAGATCGCCATCAACCATTTCGCGGTCTCAGGTCTGGGAATCGGCCGCCAATTTTTCTGACGTTACTTGAGGGAATCGCTCCACCCGTTTTGGCGTTTCCGGTACTAGATTCAGTAAACCACTGACACGGAGCGTGGATTCGAGGCGATGGAAAGCTGATTGGCAGCTACGCAACACTTGAGGAAACTAACTGAAGTTGAAACAGTCTCAATTATTACGCTCACTCTGGACAGTGTGACGGCATCGGCACTCCCTCTCGGTACTGCTGCTCACTTGACCATGGCTGCTTCGTCGAGCATGTCGGCCTTGATGAAGTGCGAGAACGCACCGCCGGCGCTCACGATCTTAAAGTACAGATCGTACCGCACGCACCAGATCATACTCAGCAGCGTGAGGTCCACGCCGGCCTCGGCCTCGACAAACATCTTCTCGCGGCCTTCAAACATCACACCATCGGTCTTTGGGCGGCGCATGCGGGCCACGACCGTGGCGTTCGGGTTGCGGTCGTTCTTCTCCTTCCCGATCGGCGTCAAGTTGGTCCCGCGTTCCAGAAGCACAAGCACGACGCGCTCGGCGCCGTTGCCTTCGGTGAGCAGTCGGCAGGTCTCGCCCGTCGCGACGTCCTGGAACTCGGCCACGACGATCGGATGGTACCCGGGCGTTTGTTTGACCTCGATGTGGAAAAGCGGCTCCGAGCCGTCAACGTCGTACACGCCAAAGCGATTTTTCGCCACCGGTTTGATCGACGCGAGCGGCACGCCGCTGGCCGAGCAGACCGTGCGCCGCCGGCTTCCTTCCTTGGGCGTGAGATCGTGGAACACGGCACCGGAATGCGCGTCCACGAGCCGGAACGTTGTGTTCATACCGGTGAGGTCGACGCTGAGGGACGTGGCCTGTGTGCTGACCATACTGAGCCGTGTTGCGCGCGCAGGCTTGTGCTGCGGCACGAGCGGGACCTTGAGACGCGAGCCAGAGCTGCCCATGTGTGATGGCTTGTTTGTTTGGATGGCGAGTGAAGGAAGTTGTGGTTGACTGGTAAATGGAGGAATGATATGGAGAGAGACTTGATCTCGTGATAGGACGCCGAGGCACTGTGTAGCAGCCTTCAGAGTCTGAATGCTTGCCACGGTGGACGCCCACAAGGAGACTTGTTCTTGCAGTCCTTGAAAAATGGTGTGATATAATAACCGATACATCATATTTCTAAATAAATCATATAAACAGATTAATATTAAATCATAATTAGATACCCTGTCTATAAAGATATAGCAGTTCTTTGAGTTGGACGGGAGGGAACTCTTTCGTGATATCTGTGATGTAATGCAGCCTGTCTATGATTTGCAGCCGTGTGACACTGAAGCCGCCCAGTTACTGGCGGCACACCCTACCCGAGTCCATGAGGATCGCGTACTGTACGTCTTTCCTCGATCACGGCTGGTAACTTACGGTCAATTTCCGCCAGTGTTTGATAAAGGAGACGTCACC
>JAADXJ010000671.1:0-16545 GCA_023337735.1 Pythium biforme
AGTACACAGGGCCAGTGGGCAAGTCTCGCGTTCCGAAGGCAGTCGCAGCGCGCAAGCAGCAGCGCGCGCAACGAAAAGTGGAGGATGCCCAGTTGCTACGCATCCAGTGCTACGAGAAGGCGATCGAGCTGGTCGACGACCGCGATTTCGGAAACGCAGTGTTTTGGCTCAACAAGGCAGAAGGATACGACGACGCTGGCAAAGACTTTTACGCAGCCCGCATTTTTGCGCTGCGAGCGAGGTGCCGTTTCGAGCTTAAGCAGTACGACCCTGTCGTGACAGACGCGGAGCGAGCCGTCGCGTTGGAGCCAACCGATGTCGAGAGCTACCGGTGGCTGTGCCTCGCACTGAAGGCGCGTGGCTTCACGGATAAGGCGCGAGCAGCTTGCACCTCTGGTCTTAGTGCGGATCCAGGCCACAAGCAGTTGTTGTCCCTCCTGAAGAGTCTCGAAATCGGAAACAAGTCGAGTTCTAAGTGAATACGTCTATGAGACGAAAAAGATACCCAAAGGGTATTCTTATCGTCTGACCCTTCTGAGCACCAGCTGGACTGGCATGGACTTCGTTGCCACATCAGTGGGGCCTTGCGGCCGTTGCGCCGGAGGACTGGACGTCGCGGCGGCGCTGGACAACAATTTGTACGACGCACTCATGACAGCTTCGGCGATGGAGATCAACGCTGCGGTCGGGGAACCACCCTTGGCTGCGAGGCACAAGACAATGCGCATGCGTGCGTCGCCGCGGAGGAGTATGGCCAAGTCATTGAGTGTCTCACTCGGGCACTGTCGCTCATCCCGGCTTCCTCCGACTGGTCTTCCGAGGCGACATCGCCGAGGGGATCGTGTGATCCTGTCCATGTGCTTTCGACGACGCTGACGCTTGAGCGCGCGGGCTGCCACTTGCGACTTCGTCAATTCGAAGAGGCGATCGATGCCGCCGACAGCGTGCTCTCCACGGCGAGGAGGAACATCAAGGCGAAGCGCGTGAAGTGCGAGGCGCTCTTTGGACTCAAGCAGGAAAAGGCGGCGATGAAGATCTGGACGACGGTGCTACTCGAGACGAGCCATTCGCCCGAGTTCGAACTGCTCAAGGCGCGATTCCCGATTGCGGCGGTGCATGTGCTTCACGCTGTTAAGACGGCCGAGCCACGCGAAGAACCCAAGCGAGTGGAGAAGCCGACTGTGCAGAAAAGCAGCGCGCCACCACCATCATCGGATACTGTGGCCGTGTCGATCCGCGTTACCAAGGGCGACAGCACTTCGCCCTCGATCCGAGTCGACGACACGGCGGCTTTCTCGCCGTTTATGAACGTTGGTGCCGCAATGCTTGGCCAGTCAGAATCAGCACAGACGAACGAGCCTCCTGCTCACCCACCCGGGCCGTCGCCCTCCACTCCAAGATCGATGAGCGACGACGACGATGACTTGGCGTTATTTTTTGATCCAGTGTTCACGGATCTTTGCGAGGACCAACACGCAGCGGTGGCTGCCCTAGAAGCGGCCGGGACGTCTTTCCGCGCAATCGCTTCAGAGGTGCCGGCGAAGCGTCCGCTTGAGTTGTTCTATCCACCGACTTCTACTACGGTCATGCCGAGCGAGATCATAGTCGTGCCATTTGTGTCTCCAGGCCCATCGTCGCCCAGAGGCCGACTCGTTCGACGGCGAGTCCATGGTATTGGTCGGGATACCGCCGGACGGTACGGAGTCCATGGTGTTTGTGGGGACACCGGCGGTATCATCAGTGCCGAGTGGACTCTCGGCCACCACACATACTGTGAGTAGCCCCCCACCCGCGCCCGCCAAGCGTTGCATCGACAAGGCCGAGCTCGCTCGAAAGCTGCAGTTTGTTCAGGACTGTGTCCCACAGATAAACTTTGTGGCGCTGCTCACTTACATAGACGACGTGATGGAGATGGCACCGACGCCGTCGTTCCTGTACGAGTGCATGCTGTGCATCGAAGCGATCCCGGCGTTTTCGGTCGCCGACAAGATCGCAGCGCTGTCCGAGTGCGCCGCACAGAACCCCATGGACGTACAGTGGATCCCGCATGCGCTGCAGACGATGAGCGCCCACTATCTCGCGTTGCACGAGTTCCACGACGCCGTGCGCATGCGCTTCCTCGCCGACGAGTGCGAACTACTGCGCGTGCGCAACGGGTCATTCCCGCCGATCGACCACAGCGGCGCGTTCCCGAAGAAAGCTGAGGTCAAGAACGCGTTCACGCTACCGTGACTCGTGCTGTCGTTCGACGCCCAACGCCAGTGCGTCGAAAACGGCTCGCTCGCGTGCCGCACGTGTCCGCCGAAAGCCCCGCCCGTGCCACTCACGAAATACGTTGAGCACCGCACGACCAAGTGCCCGGAGCGTACCAGCCTGACAAGCAAGAACGAGTCTGGAAAGTAAGGCGAGGAGACGACGTTCCTGCCGCGCACGTCGTAGTGGGCACAACGAATTCGGTTATAAAAGTTCTGCTGGCAATTCTTTCGTGACCTCACAATGTTTTCCCGAGGTGGCTTCTGCTGCATGGACGCCTGTCCCATGGGGCGCCGAGGATCATCACGTCTAAGAAGTCCAGCAGTCGATCGACAGGATCACGTGCCGTGTAGTTGGTGAGAAATCACGGAAACGGAGTTAAGTATATCTCCATACTTACGCAACAATGCGCGACGTCCACATTCAAGTTGTCTTTTGCCACGTAGTAGACAGGTGACACGAAGCAGAGCAGGAGCCGTCCCAGACTGCACACGTGCATCCGTCTTGGCGAAGCACCGAGCGACGTGTCTTTTGAATTTGAAAGTGGTCCGCGGCGCAGCGAAGAGGCGCGCTCCTCCTGCTCAGCAGGCGCGGTCATCGGAATCCTCGTCGTCCAACTCGTCGCCATCATCGGTTAACATGCTGCGGTTATCGTCGCTGTCGCCGCTGCAGTCGCCATCGATTGAGTCAAACGTGACCTCCTTCGTGTCGCGTTCCCGCGTCAACTTCTGGCACGGCACCAGCGGTAGGACCCATGTAGTGATGATGGTTGGGTTTGATCTGAAACGTGCATGGTGTGGAGATGGGTCTCAAAGCGTCCGCGCGTTCTGAAACGACATCACCAAGGCAACAGCGTGCAAACAAGGGTTGCCGGCGACCAGCATGGTCGTCTTGCGCGTTTAGGATATCATAGAACGAAACAGTAGCCTTCACGTGATCTGGGTACTTCTTTCATGCCACTTTCTGTCGCTTGGCCGCGTCGCTGGCGGTTTGATCGGCGTCGCGCTTGGCAGCAGCAGCTGCTGGTGCTGCCACCGCCGCCGCTGCTGCTGCAGCAGCGACGTTGGCGTTGGCCTCGTCCTTGTTCTCGATCTTCTCGACGATCTCGGGCGCGTGCTTTTTCATGAGCTGGATCAAAATCGAGTCGACGCGGGCCGAGTTCTCGCGCTGTTTCTCCATCTTTTCGTACTTTTGCTTGAGCTTGAGCTGTAGCTCTGTGAGATATACACACACACCACACATACCGCATCGTCAATATACCTTTCCCATATCGGGACAATGAGGGGACAGTAGTTGCCAACGCACGCTCGGACGGGATGACCGGTTCCTTCTTGTCCTCCGAGCTAAAGTCCCATGCGTACCCTTCGGTCGGGCTGAACCGCACGCCCTCGGCAAGCCCGCGGAACGCCTTGTTCAAGCGGTAGCTGCACTTTTTCTGCAGTACCATTCCGTTCCATCAGTCTCACCACACCAAAACCCTCCCAACGGACGTCCGGACGACAGACGTACAAGGCGCGAGGCCAGCATGGCGTGGACGTTGGGGGCCTGGTAGATCGTGCCATCGAGCACGTAGTACACGGCGAGCGCCTTGAGCTGGGTCTGCCCCATGCGGCGCTGCTTCTGGACAAGGAAGAGCTGCTGCGGCAGCTGCTTGGCGTGGTTTGGCAGCACTTCGTACTCGACGCCGCGCATGTTCTTGAGCTGGTCGAGCCCGAGGCGCTGCATCTTGAGCCGCTCGTTGTTGCACGAGCGGTCGTAAAAAGGTGAGAGCGCAAAGTAGTGGAGCACAGTCTGCGCGTTTAGCGGGAACGACTGCAGCCACACGGTGTCGCGGAATGACGCGTTGTAGTCGTCCACATGCGCCACGGCCTCCATGTCGCTCGCTCTCTTTCCTCCCGATTCCGCGTTTCGGCGGAAAATGCACGAGGCCACTAAGTGCGCAGGCGAACCATTTGTACTTAGTGGTAGGTTCACTTTCGCGGAACGCGAACCTAGTGGGGGCTCCAAACAAACACCCTGATAAATTGGATCAGAAAATGGCGCGCAAAATGAACGTGGAGGACGCTGCGGCGCCGCTAGAGGCGCTGAGCGTGCGGGGGCCGGCAGGGGAGGACGACACCGTAGCTGCGGACCTCGTGGTGCCGTTCAAAATCGATCTGGACGGCGAGATCAGCGCGCGCATGGTGCAGGCGCTGGTGAAATACCTGCTCTATCTGCGCGGCCAGGTCCCATGGTGCTGAAGCGGAAAAAGTGCATTTCCATGGCGATGACAGTGATCGCTCACGAAAGAAGGGTGTCAGTGTCTTTGAAGAGTTCCACGCGCTTGTGCGAAGGCAGCAACACGATGAAGAGGCGGCACGCGCGGCAGGCACGCGTAAGAGGTCAGAACTCATCTTCTCGGCCGCTTGAACAAGGAAGGTGACATGCTCATAGAAGACGTGTCTGCTACACAGAAAGCTTGTTAGTGGTTGCATCAAAAAGGCGCGCAAGCTCGTGGATCTTGCGGACCAACTGTTGGAATCGAGTTTAATGCTATTGTTCCAACGACGCGTGCGCACAGGTGAGGTCAATCGCCTTCTGTGTCTACTTGTTGGCAATTACTAACGTCACACGGACGCCTATGATGGTGTTTAGTGGCCATTGTGTTTGGCTCCACGGTCGTCAGCCCTCGTGAGCTGTGGCGTATCGACTTTCACGGATGTTCGGCACCGTCTGCGCCGCACAGCACCACGGTAACCGGCAAAGCAGGCGCGACGCTGTCGCGAGATCGTGTTTTGCAACTCTGCGTGCAGAAGATCATCCGTACTGTGCTCTCGTACGCCACACAGCACTTCTCCAGGTACGCATTCGATGTAATGAGGCGACGGTATACGTCAAGTACGACGGAGTTGACACTTCTTCTCACGTTTAGTTCGGTGGCCATCACTTCGCTGCATCTTCTCGTGCTCGCTGAGAAGAGCGACATCCCCGTCGAGGGTTTTGTGCCCAAGCAGCAGTTCCGGCTTCGCGTTCCGAAACCCAAGAGGCATGGAAAACGCACCCACGTGGTTCACATCACGCACGGCACACCTACCAACCGCAGCGATGACAAATGCGAACAAGACGACACGTTCGTGTGGTACCAAAGCACACGGCCGCTCCAGGGCGTCTCTCGACTATCATGAAGACACCAACATGCAAATATCATCGTCATGTATTGGATTATGCAGTGGCCTTTGTGCCAAACAGACAGAGAACGAGTTGTCGCGTAACCCCCGACTTTCATCGTCGTGCCCAAATCAGTCTCCAGTGTTGTTCCGTTTGGTTTACTTGACCTTCTTCGACTCCATCTGCTCGCCAGCGCGCGCCGTGTGCTGGCCGGCCGCCTCCATCGTCTGGCCGATGCGCGTGCTCATTCGATCCGTAGTGTTGTCGGCGTGCTGACGCACTTTCTCGGCCGCGCGGTCGACGTGCTGGCCAGCATTCTCAGCTGGCCGCGTGGATGGGGGCACCGCCACCGCGTTGCGCTGCCTCACGTTCTGGTGCAGCGTCTCGTGGGCCTGGTCACGGGCCGGCGTCGTTTCGTTCTCCAAGAGCTCCTTCTGGGTCCTTCACACCGGTGCGCCACTTATCCGGGTTGCGGCGTCGGAACAAGTAGAGCCCGAGCGCGATCATGAGCGGCGCGAGCCACAGCGTGTAGTGCGTGTGGTCCGTTGGCATCAACGGACGGTACGGCTTGTCCGCGACTGCTGTGTTGCCTTGCCAGTGGTTGTCACTGCCCGTGGCCGCGCCGATCGTCTCCTTGACATGCTCCTTGACGCCCTCCATGCGCGCACGGGCCGACTCCGTCAGCTCTTCGAGGCGCTCGCGCGTGTACCCAGCCGTACCCTCGATGCGGTCCTGCGTGTAGCCCGCTGCGTCGTGCACCGTCTCACGCGTGTTGTCGACAGCGTCACTGACCGTGTCGCGCACGTACAGGGCGCCGTCCTGCTCGCGCTCGCCCTTGTACTCACTTCGCGCACGCGCACACCGGCGTCAGTCGCGCGCGTTTGGACGTACCCCACGGCCTTGCCCGCCTTCTGGCCCGTGTAACCGCCGGCGTCGTTCGCCATGCCATGCGTAAACCCGACGGCGTCACTGACCGTGTTGCGCACGTACCCGGCACCATCGCGCACATGGTCGCCCGTGTATCCAGGTACTTCACGGACGTGTTCACTGGCATCGGCCACGCGCTTTTGGGCATAGCCGGCCGCGTCCTGCGCGCGCTCTTCCATCTCGCTCATACGGCCACGCGCGTAGCCAGCTCTTCCATCTCGTCCATCTCATTGCGGCCGTGCTCGGCCACGTCGCGCGCGGCGCCGCGCACCGTGTCGTACGGGTCCTCGACCTGGCCGCGCACGTGCGCGTAGGGATCATCAACGGGACCGCCGGGACGGCCCCGTGCCACGAGATCTTCCGGGATGCGCTCGCGGTACTCGACTTTGCGGTCGGCCATGGTAGTGGTGCTGGCATGGGTGGGTTGGTGGTGGGGGGGTGGTTCGGTGGATTGGCAGGGGTCGATGCCAATTGGACACTGAGCGAACGGCTGTGAGAGACTCAACTTCAATGTTGTAGATGTATTTTAGCCCTGCTCTATTGCAATATGTTTTCTAGCCGCTCATGTCCTGTCCATTCTGTAAAACGCAGAAACTAGTTTAAACTCTCTTTTGGCGTTTATACCTCGGGTCCCCGGGACACTGCACATTCCTCCCGCTCAGCAGGAGGAATGTGCAGCCCATCTGCATCTCCAAACCTGGGCGAACCAGGTTCGGGAAAGGTTCTCTGGTCGCGTGGAGTGCACTCATCCACTACTGTGTACTTCTCATGAATCCAGATGTGTATCAGTCTGTGAGATCTCTCGGATAGAGTGATCCAGACGGTGGGAGCGTTGATACAGTATTCACGCCGTCAACGCGGGGCGGGCGACATTCACCGTTCGATAGACCCGAACTGACAGAGAGATCGATCTCTCGCGTAGATCGCATTTTCTCCTTCCCCCTTCAAGCCTCAAGTCGACCTCGGACCAAGCCACCTCCACGCCGATGGGTGAGTTCGTCGTTGCCTGGCATGCACGAGACCACGTCAAAGTCCGTGCGTTCGACGACGGCTGTCGTGCCATCAGCATGTACAAAGGTCTCGACGACCAGTGGGCCAAGGTCCTGATCGATATGCACGACCGTACCACGGCGATCAGGTGCAACCCGACCGGGGGCAACAGCTTCGCCGATCAGTGCATCGGTGTGGTCAGCGACGTCCCCGGTTTCTTCCCCGGCGGTAGCTGGCGCGTGACAGCCTCGGGCAACGAAGGTTGATACGATACCTCGGAACGAGTTTTCCGTGGGAGTGCCATGTGCAGGGCCATTGCTGGGACATGGTACAAGTGGAAGTGATTCTCGTTCCGCCAAGGGGAGAAATATGAGAACCTCAACGGGACGTTGTATCGCCAGGTAGATCGTGCGACGCAGGTCTTCAAGCTTGACCAATTTCGAAGTGGATCCCCGGCCTTTGGACTTGACTGATCTCACTAACCAGAGCCAGGCCGCTCATAGAAATACACCTCGGCCTAGCGACTCGCTCTGGCATGTGTGTGTGACCTGCATGAGGTTCCGACACCACACTGGCGATACAGTAATACTAGCATCACGTCAGATCGCGATGGGCGGTGCGGAAGCCGAACGACCCCTGACTACAGTAGCGGACGACGGTGACAATGATGCAAGTCTGAAAAGTGCGCAATCTGCATCTGTCCTTGGTAGGAGCTCCACGCCGCCAAAGTCATCAGTAGATGGCTTTTTTGTGTTGTTCGTTTTCGGGAACACCCATAGAATGGGGATGAGATGGACGGCGCAGGCCATGCACACAAACTTCACTGCATCGCCTGCGCCAATCTGCATCCAGGGTGAGGAAGACACGCACCATATAGACACCAACCACATCCCTCTGCAAGTCGGGACGTGGCGTATTCAGCAGACTGGGCGAGCCAGCGCCAGCTACCGTACCTACGTTTCCTCCGCCATATCACACTCGAGAATGCGCACGCGCCGCGGATGGTCGTCTGTTTCTTCCTGTGCTTCTGCGTCTGGCCTCTGGCCCGTCGCTGGCAAAGAGGTTCGCGTCAGTGGCGCTGGCGCTCCTCCCCGTAGAAGCCCTTGGTGGGTCGCCACTAGCACCGCCTCGTCGATATCCACCAGCGCGGCGGCGAGCTGCTTGCCGGCCCGGGGGCGCCGTCGGTGATCACCACGACGCGGGCAGCCAGCGCACAGGGGTGGCAATGGCGGCGCATCTATAGCCACCCTTTGCTGTTTGTCGGCGCAACGGCGCGTGCGCACAGGTGAGCTCAATGAGAGGTCACTAAGTGACCATCGCTTCCTCTCACACTCGCATGTATCGTTGCTTACACATTGCGTTGTCGTTCATACCGGTAGAGTGGCCCCCGTGTAGTTGGCTCGACGGTCGGCAGACCGCGTGAGCTGTCGCCTATCCATTTTGATGGCTGCACGTCGGACGGCAAAGCAGGTATGACACAGCCGCGGGACCGCAGTGTCCAGCCCTGCGTGCAGAAGATCATCCGTTCTGTGCTCTCGTAGACCACATAGCACTTCTCCTGCAGTTCGGTCTTCGTGTACGTACACATACATACCCAAGAGACAGGCGATACGCCCACACTTGATCCACATCACAAACGGGCCGTCTACCTACAGCGAAAGTGGTCGGTGTCAGTGACACCGACCAAGGCTAGAACCACGACAGTATACAATCACTCCAGCGCGTTTCTGGATTATCCTGAAGTCCCACACAATTTGAAACTCATCGTCGTATATGAAAAATATGCAGAGGCGAAGGAGTCATGCGACACACAACTCTCATTCGCACTCTCACGCACCGCCGCTCGTAAGTCCGCCGCCCGTGTCCGTCTCACTTCCGACCAAGCCTACTTCACCTTCTTCGACTCCATCTGCTCACCGGCGCGTGCCGTGTGCTGGCCGGCCGCCTCCACCGCCTGGCCGATGCGCGTGCCCATACGGTCGGCGACGCTGTCGGCGTGCTGACCCACTTTCTCAGCCGTGCGGTCGACGTGCTGGCCCGCCTTCTCGGCCGCGTGGATATGGGCACCGCCAGTGTGCGAGCCGCCTCGGCTGCTACGCTGCGTCGCCTCGCGCTCGTGGCGCAGCGTCTCCTGGGCCTGGTCACGGGCCTGCATCATCTTGTTCTCAATGAGCTCCTTCTTCTGGGTCAGCTTCTTCATGCCGGCGCGCCACTTGTCCGGGTTGCGACGGCGAAACAGATAGAGCCCGAGCGCGACCAGCAGCGGCACGAGCCACAGCATGTAGTGCGCGCAGTCCGTTGGCATCGACAGACAGTATTGCTTGCCCGCGACTTTCTTGGCGGCCTCCGTGTTGCGGTGCCAGTGGTCGTCGGCTGGGTAGTGGTGCTGCGGGTGGTGGCCCGCGTAGCCGCCCGTGGCCGCGCCAACCGTCTCCTTGACACGCTCCTTGACGTCTTCCATGCGCGCGCGTGCTGTCTCTGTGAGCTCCTCGAGCCGCTCGCGCGTGTGTTCACCCAGCTCGCCGAGGCGCTCGCGCGCATGGACGCCCAGTTCTTCGGCGCGGCTGCGCGCGTGGCCGGCGGCAGCACGCGTCTGGTCCATCATCTCGCCGCTGGCGTCGCGTGCGTACCCGGCCGTCCCCTCCGCACGGCCCTGCGTGTACCCCGCCATGTCACTCGCCTTCTCGCGCGTGTACCCAGCCGCGTCGCCGACCTTGTCGCGCACGTACCCGGCGGCATCGCGCACACGGTCGCCCACGTACTCGGGCACTTCGCGCACGCGCTCACCGACGTCGGCCGCGCGGTCTCGGGCGTAGCCAGCCGCATCTTGCGCGCGCTCGCTCACGTCGGCCATGCGGCCGCGCGCGTGGCCCGCCGTGTCACGCGCGCGTTCCTCCATCTCGTCCATCTTGTAGCGGCCGTGCTCGGCCATCTCGCGCGCGCGGCCGCGCACCGTGTCGTACGGATCTTCGACCTGGCCCCGCGCGCGCTCGTAGGGATCGTCGACGCGGCGGCCGCGTGGCACGACATCTTCCGGGAGGCGGTCGCGGTACTCGACCGTGCGCTCGACCATGGTTCGTTCGGTGTGGCTTGGCGGTATGAGGGTGGAGGTGCCAATTGGATTCTGAACGATAACGGGAGCTCGGGGGACCCTCGCGACCTCCGTGCGCAGCTGGTCTGGGACCGCGCGCTCTGTTCTTTCCCCCTCACAACCGTCACTTCGCTTCTGCGTCTACACCACACAGAGAGGCGCGTCGGCATGTCGCAGGCGTGGCGGCACAAGGCGCCCCCAACTGTGTCGCGGGCGTCTGTGTGTGTGTGTGTGTGCTTAATGGCGTGGCCGCGTCCCACATTGCTGTGTTGCTGTGTTGTTCCACCATTGTGCTTCAACTTGGACCAACATAGTGTGAACCACGTTAAACTGTGTATTCATGCACTTTTTTTAGTGTTTAATCACATAACATAGGTAATATCGGATCCGGTGGGCGGCAAGGGGCCACTACGATGCCCACGGAAGTGCTTACGTCGCGCCTCCGGGACGACGAGTTCGTCGACGCGATCGCCGTGCAGCCGCGCGACGCCGATGCTACGTCGTCTCCCCTGTTGGCGGTCGCGTTGTCGGCGCTCGAGAGCAACTTATGGGGCGGCAGCGTCGCGATTCTCGACGGCGTTTCCGGAAAACGGGTGTGCGGCTCGCAGGTCGCGGCCGGCGTGAGCGCGCTCGCGTGGACGGGCGACGCACGCGACTTGCTGGCGTTTGGCTGTGACAATGGCGACGTCATGCTCACGCAGTTCACGACCAACGAGGACGGCGACCGCGCGCTCTCGCCCGTGGTGATCCCCGGCGAGGCCACGCGACCGGGCCACGACGACGTCGTCACGGGCGTCGCGGCCTCAGTGATCGAGACGGCGATTTTCGCCACGTCCAGCTGGGATCTCACGTAAGGATATGAATCTTCAATCTCATTTGGAGGTGGTCTCACCTAGTCGTCTGAAGTGTAAAGCTGTGGGACGCGACCGCCATGGACAAGACCCTCACGACGCTGGACGGTATGTACAAGGAGTTCTTTCCTCCCCGTCGATGCATCGTTCTGACTGATCATGTCCCCGTTAGGCCACGCGGATTTGATCTGGGACGTCGCCATGAGCCCCTCCCAGGCCCACGTGCTGGCGACGGCATCGCAGGACGCAACGGTCCAGCTCTGGGACGACCGTGACGTCGCGCAGGGCGCCAATTCAACGCTCTCGACGCGCGCGTTCGCGGCGCTCGCGCTCGACTGGCACCCGACTCAGACACACTTGATCGCTGTCGGTCTCGAGAACGGCGACGTACTCACGTTTGACACGCGCGCGACCAAGGTGCCGCTGACTACGCTGGTGCGATTCTCGTGATCATCCGAAGGTTCTGTCCATTGCTTTAGTCACTGACATTGTGGTAACTGATTGTAGTCGGCCCACCAAGGCGCGGTCCATCGCGTCAAGTACTCGCCCTCAGCTCCGGACCTACTCGCGGTCGGCAGCGACGACGCGACGGTCTCACTTATCACCAACAGCTCGTCCCAAGAGGCGATCGTCGTCCAGCCGGTTTTGTCCGGGTCATCCAGTCCAGCGCACTGTGACTACGTACGTGCGCTCGAGTGGTACTCGTTGCCCAGCGACAGTGCGAAGGCGCGCACGGTGCTCGCGACCGGCTCATGGGACCACAGCGTCCGTGCTTGGAGCCTGTGATACCTCAACATTCGTTTTCTCTTTGCTTCATTGTCTTTCACTCCACGATGGGCGGGATCCCTCCTCCAGTTCCCTTGGCCAGGAGCCACGGATCCAGCAGCGCCGCCTCCGGTGTCAGCCGCTCGTTCGGATCCCACGTAAAGCATTTGCGAATGAGCGACGCAAAGTCGGCGTCGTCGCTCTTGATGACCAGACCAAGGTCTCGCACACAGGGCGTGCGCTTGCGGCCGCGCGAGTTGGTGAACGGCATGGGCTTGTAGGTCACTGCTCCAGGCGACGCTATGGCGGCTGGTGGCGTTGCTGCGGGACCATCGGTGGGTGCATTCTCACTGACCATTGGTGGCGTCACCACCGTGGGCACTTCGTGGAAAAAGTACTTTCGGCGCTTGCACTGCGCGAGGTAGTTGCTGGACGGGATGCCCAGGATCTCCATCATGCACATGAGCTGCTCGGTCTCGTTCTCGCCGGCGAAGATCGGGTGGCCCGTGTGGAGCTCGACGAGAATGCAGCCCAGACTCCACATGTCGATGGCCGTACCGTACGCGTGGCCCAAGATAACTTCCGGACTGCGGTAGAAGCGGCTCTGAATGTACGTGTAGACCGTCGCCGAGTCGAAGCAGCTACTCCCGAAATCGATCAGACAAATGCTCTCGACGGGCACGTTCGCGAAGGCCACGCTCGAGTACCCGGGCCCAGCGGCAAAGCACTGCAACGGCGTCTTGATGAGCACGTTCTCCGGCTTGAGATCGCAATGGACAATGTGCTTGGCGCGTAAGTGGGCCAAGCCGGTGAGCAGCTGCGTCGCGACCACGCGGAGGTTGTCCATAGGCATGCCCTGGAAAAAGCGTAGCTTGAGGTAGTCGTAAAGATTCATGCCCAGCAGCTCAAACGTGATGCACAGGTGGTTGCGGAACACGAAATGGTCGACCATGTGGACTACGTTCTGAGACACCGCCCTGGCTTCGCCTTGGTGGAGTTGCGTGAGCACTTGGATCTCGATGAGTGCCTGTTCTTTGTACTTTTTGCGGTTGCGGATGACTTTCACGGCGACTTTGGTCTTGGCCAAGTGGTCGAGGCAGCACACGACCTGCCCGAACGAGCCGCTGCCCAGCGGATGGAGCACTTCGTACCGGTACGCCAAGTGGTCCTGCATGAGCATGACGTAGTCGCCGCGCTCGTCGTCGTAGCCGTCGTTGAAGAGCTGCGCGTCGACCGACGCCACGCTCTCCACTTGGGAACTCTTGTCCGACGTGGCGTCGCTTTGCTCCAACGCCGTGGGGGAGACCACGCGGCCGTTCTGGCGCCGTCGCTTGACACCCATGGACGAGTAGTAAAACACCTCGGAGAACCCCAGCACTTCGTTCTTTTCATAGGCCGTGAGGTCGTGGCCGAACCGGTCCAGCACGTACTGACCCGTGTATACCGACGGTTCAGAGCTGCGGCCGCTGTCGGTCCGCGGAGAATCCTCCGCATCACTAGGAATCAATGGAGTGGTGGTAGTAGCGTTGCCACTGGCCGTGGGGTCGACCCTGGCGCGGTCAAAGTGGACGATACTGCGCGAGGACCCAGTCCGTTGTTGTGCTCCGCCCAGCACAATGCTGTTCATGGCCGACTCGTTGGCCGAGGCCTTCTTGCTGAGAATCGGACGGCGCGGCGCGATGGCCGTGCCATGGGTCGTCGTCGAACCGCTGCTGCTATTGTGGTCGGGCCGGTGCGGAATCAGCGGCGTCTGTAGAGTCGTCAGCAGCTCGGCGGCCTGCCGCATGTCGTCTTCTTTGCCAGAAGCAGGAGCCCGGACAGGCGGCGGCTGGTCCACCTCTGTGGCGGCATTGACCACGTCCTGGGCCTTGGGGGCGTCATTGACGGTCTTTAATATGTTGCGCGTCGAGCGGCTCTGGCGCGTCACGAGCTTGGCGAGCTCGCCCGCGGGCATCGTCGCGGACAGTAGATCGCCGTCGGTCGAGCCGCGCCGCACGACCAGCCGCGGCGCCAGCGACACGGAGTTCCGCTTGCCACGCGCTGAAGTTGCCGGCGTCGGGTCCACTTTGTTGGTCGCGACGATCGTCTTGCGGTTGAAGAACGTCGAACCGAAGCGCGAGATCGCGCTGAGCGGCTTGTGGACGATACTCGAGGGTATGGCGGCGGCGATCGCGGCCTTGGGGGGCGAGTCGCCCGAAGCGATAGCCGTCGTGTTGGACGCATCGCCCGCCGGCGTTGGCTTGGCCGACGACCGCAGTGTCAGCGTGGGCAGGCGAGTCGGCATTTCGTGCGTTCGGGCCCGCGCTGGTTTAACCGATGGTGCCACGGTGGGCGGCGCCGCGGATGACTGGGCCGACGCCACGTTGGGCAACGCACCGCTTACGACACTGTACTCGTGGCCTGAGCTTGAAGAGCTCTTCCCTTGTGGGCGTTAAGGCGCTTGTGTATTTTTGGGCGGGCTCATCAGGTTGCTAAGACGCAGCCACGGCTTGACAAGACCCAATCGACAGTAATTGGAGCGCCTTCGGACAAGATGGGGGCTTTGGCGACGGGGGAGAGGGGAGCTTGAAGTCTAAATATTGGTGTCCCGGGGGCCCCGGACAGCGCAAGCGCGCTGTCAACCGATGCGCACCAGCAGCGTGCGAGCCGCAAATAGACCGGCGAGTGTACTTCACCCTCACTTCAACTTGAGGTCACTAAAACGAGGTGATTTCGAACAAAGAGAGCGAGGGAGAGAGGGCTTTCGTTGCTACGGAGATCTTGTGCATCGACACACCACACACGGACCGTGGCGGAGGGCAGCCATCTCAGACGCACCGTGGTTGGCGAGCGGCTCAAGTCACGCGAGTGAGTTCCCCGGGACAGTTCAGACTGTGGACATCGCGGCATCTCGGCCGTTATGGGGTGAGAGGGAACCCCTGTGGGTTGATTCTGCTCCGCTGGCGCTCGAGACGTTCGAAAAAACTCAGAGCGCCGTACCGTAAATGCCCAACGAAGACGGGGAAAAGCGCTCACAACGTGCGCAGTGTGCGATTGCTGCTGTGGGTACTGTACAGCAGAGGGCAGTGTCCGTCGCAGCTGCAACAGGGCTGAGAGAGAATGCGCTTCCTGAAGCTTCTCTCAATCTCAGTCCGAAGAGCTTGTGGCCAGAGGAGCGCAGCTTCTTGGGTGAAGCCCGACGGCGGAGGCGGAGCTAATTTATCCACGCTGGACTCGAGCCTGGAAGGATCCCATCGGCCACCTCAGAGGTATCTTGGGATCTACATTCCAGTCCCAGACTCGCAGCACCTGGCAATGCGGCATGCCAGGCATTGAATGTCTGGCATGGTCCCGACGGCACGGTACGACACGACACAATTTGTCTGGTTCCCCCACCCGGGAGAGTCCTCATAATCGTCCTTCGACGTCCTCCGTCGCTCCCACTACTGAGAGTCGACGTCCTGCGCGCCTCATGAGGCTCATCCCGTTGCCCCTCTGGCGTGCGCGCGCAAATCGAATCATCGGGGGCTCCTTTTGGCCCGGCTACTCCCTTGGAACCTGATGCGCGTGCAGCAACAGGCTCATGGATTCCACGGTGGAGCCTCCACTGGAGCCTCCAGTGGAGGCTCCACCGATCCACCCTCCTCCAGTGGATCCATTGGAGGAGGGTGGAATCCACGGTGGACAGCACATTACCGGTCGGTGCTCGAGTGAGGTGTTTCATCCGCTCGAACTACCAGTACTGTCGAGCGAGAACGCATTATGTCAGTTGTGGCGAGTCTGCTAGTGTCCTCGGTACACAGCTTGGCATGCCACAACATGCCATGGCCCGCCAAGATGGCATGGTATGGCCACAAGACCACGGCGCAAAATCACGCTCTCGCAAAAAGAGATAACAGTGGTGCCATGCTAGTACCGTAGGATCCGCGCGGTTTCTTTTCGTCCAAAGTTCGTCCTCGTCTCGTCGGTGGAAAATGAAATCATAGAACCGATTCCCGTGGAATCGGTTCTATATATCGGCTGTGGAATTTCCACAAGCGCACCAGGATGGCCGAGCCACGGAGCATCCATGGTCTGTGAGGATACCGTAATAAGAGCGCCGCGGCGGCGCGAAAAAGCGTCCAGCGCTTTGATTTGTTTCGTGTTTTTTAGTTCGCTCCTCATTCCAAGGTTTCTTTTTTCTGCTCTCTCTTGGCTTCGTTCTTTTCGAACGAGATGAGAAAGGAACCACTCTATTGTCGGGACCTCGCCTGACTGGCATTGTCAAGTGCGCGCCGACCCGACTCGGGACGCGGCTCCGTGCCGGGACGTCTTGGCATGCCATGGCATGCATGATGGCAGTCTGTCAGTGCCGGACAAACAGCGTGAGGTGCTGTATGCACAGCGTGCATTTTTCGGACGACCCTCCAAACTGGCCCCTCCGATCTTTCCGAAAAATGAAAATCCCAGGCTCGCATGTGGAGATGCAAACTTGCATCTCTTCAACCGGAAGCGATGATGGGAACGATGACGTTCGTGCGTGGAGAGGCGGGCGCCCCCCCG
>JAADXJ010000672.1:0-16541 GCA_023337735.1 Pythium biforme
CACGCGTGCCATGGGCCTCGGGGTGATCATCCAGAGCGCCACCGTGTAGTTGTGTGCGAGGGAGACGTACACAAAAGCATCCTTCGACGACGGCTATTCCACGAGATACGTGGACGTTGTCGCGAGCTCACCTGCCGTCACCTCCTCCGTCGGCCGGAACGAAAGCGTCGTCTGGAGGTCTCTCCGTCTCAGCTCACGATCGACATTTGACGAGTTGACGCTACCGGTATGTCGAAAACGATTCCGGATTTATCGTACTGGTACGCTTGTTGCCAGCCGCAGATCGATGAATCGCCTTCTACCCTCGAACAGCTTCCTCTCCAACCTTCTATCGTGGCACCAGAAGCTCCGGTCTCGCACACCAACGCAACAAGCGCGTTGTCCCATTCGCTCGTTGGGTGGTCCTCGGTAATCGTCTCGACGCAGCCACTATCATCGTCACCCAGTACGAGCCGGTGGAATACCGTCTCAAAGCCCGTCATGTCGGCCTCTGTCCCACGCAGTACGACCTTCCGTCGTGCACTACACAGGTGGCCTCCCACGCGGCCTCCCACGTGCGCTCGCATGCGTGCCAGCGCTATGCCGGGTCCGTCCGAACGGCCGCGTCTTGGCATTCGTCACGAACATACAGGCGGCTGGAAGCGCGTCCAAGCTCGGGCCACCGAGCATGCTGTCATTTTGTAGGTTTATAGTGTGCCAGGATCGAACCCATCCCAGCGGACTCGAAACATCCAACCTCCTCGCGCGGGGCTCTTCACGGTCAGTTCGTAAACTAATCGAGAAGCCCGTGGAGCCGTTCGAGGTATACGAGCTTTGACTGGATCTCGAGCTCAATCAGTGCAAGCTAGCACGTATCCATGAGTCAGTATGAGTACAGAAGAACTTGCCTGGTGTGTCCGTACCTCGGCCCTGCGCTGCGCGACTTCGTGCTTCTTCATGGCGGGCTGCAGCATGAGGAACTCGCGCGTCTGCGCGTCCAGTACTTTGCGCCGTTCGTTGATCTCGTGCTCGTACAGCGTCACTTCTTCGCTGAGCTTGTAGTTGTCTTCGAACCGCTCGAGCTCCAGCACCTTTTGGTAGTGCGCGTCGTCTCGCTGGTCCACACAACGACGTCGTTCCGTCAGTCCCACGTTTCAGCCGTACGCCGTACGATCCTACGGGACGAAACGTACCCAAAGCTTCTCGAAGGCGCGCTTGATCAGCGGACGCGTCTCCACCCAACACGGCGCGACGAGGGACTTGGCATCGCACGGCAAGACGCCGATTTCCACGTCGTTCTACGGACCCCACCACGACCACGACCTCGTCAGTTTCGAGGCACAGTAACCTTCACCAGGCGCATGGCCTTACCTTTGGTCGCAGATACAGAATACCTTGGTCGAGGAGCTCGAGGAACTTGGCTTCGCCGTGGACGCGCTGGTTAAACGGCAGCAGCGCTTCCACGGGGTGCGCACAGTTGAGCGGCTTGCTGGTGTCGCGCTGCAGGAGCTTTTGCGGCGACGCCACGAGCTGCGCGTCGCCGCCCACTTGCGTCACGACCTCGAGGCATTTCCACGCCTGGAGCGCGCTGATGCGAGCGTCCCGTCGCTCGTCGGTTGGATACTGGTCATCGGTGGTGGCGTAGATGCCCAGCGTGGCCAGCACGTGGAGCATCGCCTCGCGCTCGTACTCGTCGCACACTTGTTGCACCAATACGCGCCGCTCGTCGTCGCTCGCCAGGGTGCTCAGCCCGCGGACTTGTAGCGCGCGACACACGGTCTCGAGATCCCGCCACCAATTGCCCACGGTCTCGATAATGAGCTGTGCTTCGGCGGGCGGCCGGGGCGGCTCAAAACCGATCGCATCGTCGTCGTGTTCGTCCGTCGCTTGCTTCTCCAGACCACGCAGACCGAGCGCCAACTGCGCACTGAGCAGCACGAGCTTGTCCTGCGCGTCACTCGCGTCGCACGCGCGCGTCGCTGCCCGCAACAAGATCGCGACAAACTCGGCGGCGTCGCGCACGTTGTACGCGCGCTGCCACGCACGCATGGCCGTCATTGTCAGGGGTGCTTGGGTCGCGAGCACGACGTGCGCCAGCGACGCCCGCGTGACGTCATGCACCCACTGGAACCACGCCGAGACGGCCGCGTCGTCCCACGCGTCAAAGTCGCGCAGGTAAAACACCATTGTGCCTCGGTCGTCGTCGGTCGTGGTGGTCGTCGCCGCCTCGGAAGGCTGCTGGTCGCCGGGTTCATCGTCCTCGTTCGCAGTGGACGCTGGTGTCTCGGTCGCACTGGCCGAGGCACGCAGCGCCTCCAGCAGCACGGCCAGACGCTGCGCCAGCGCGTCATCAAACGCTGCGGGCCCGCCGCCACGGAGCATTCTCTTGCACGCCCGCCACTGCTGGGCACCACGCTGCACGAGCGCATCCAGCGGCGCGGCCACGGGCACCACGAGCGCGTCCAGCGACGCGCTCGTGGGCTCCAGCGGCGAGCCCACGACGCACTCATTCACGCCTAGCAGCGCGTCGATGCGCGCTGGGTTGTCCGCCGGAGAGACCGCCACGACGTAGGGAAACGTGGGCGTCTCGCGCTGGAGCCAGAGCCGGGCGGCGGCGCCGTCGCCCGCTTCGGTCGCGTGCCGTGCGCGCTGGCGGCGCAGACGCAGTTGCCTTGTCGCGTACGCCACGTGGCGCGACGCGTCGTACGTGTCGCTGCCTTCGCCCAGCGCGACCGTCGCGCCCGCAAACAGCAGCAGCGCCTGCGCCGCGCGCGGCATCACCTTCCATCGCTGCATTGTTGGGAGGCGGCGAAGCGGCCCAGCAAAAGATAAAAAGACAGGGCAGATCGATCCTTCAAGACAGGATATGGTATCGGGTCTCATAGCAAATAGGTCGTTGTCCCAAAACCAGTATATCTGGGAGATACTGCTATGCCTTGATTAGAGGGCTCTGGGCCTCGAATATCGTCCAGTCATTTGTTGGTTGGATGCTCCGCCATGCCTCGCTGCCCCGCTGCCCCGCTGCCTCGCTGCCTCGCTGCCTCGCTGCCTCATTTCCCTTATTGCGGTCTCGTACAACGACCTATGACTATTGCTTTTGTCGCGCGTGATGTCTTCAAGCTGCCGTCGCGTTCTGCGTGGCGGCAGAGTGAATTCCTCGTTTCTGAGAACCGCTGTACAAGCGGCTTCACTGAGACCAACCTAAAGATTGAATCTCCCACTGATGCGACTGTATGTATCTCCCATTGTATCAATTCACCAATAGCCATGCGTTCCGCTTGCTTACTAGTAGGCTTCGGATGAGGAACCATACACATGTACACGTACCATCGATTACTATACTGGGACTACCACTGGACACTCGGTTACACAAATCCGCGCGCGTGGTCGCTCGCGCCGGCCTTGGCCGACGGGAACTTGGTGCGCTTGGGGTACTTGACCGGCAGCGTCTTGGCCAACTCGTCGTACTCGGGCTCACAAATGCCCGAGGCGTCGACCACCGAATCCCCACTGTGTGGGCTCTCAAACGTGAGCCCGCGCGCCGCTCGGCCGATCATCCCACCAAGGGGCTGCTCGCTGATGCGGCCGTCGATCGCGGCTTGGAGATCCGAGACCGTCGGCGGGTTGTCCTCGATGAACGTCTGCGGCCCGCCGTCCTCGAGCATAGCGTCCATGGGCAGCTCCACGATCGGCGACATGTTGGCCGCGTCCATGAGCGGCGCCGGCGTCGACGCCGTGGACGACGCGAACGACTCGGCGTCGTACTCGGTCAGCGACGGCAGCGGCAGCTCCCTGGAGAACCCACGCGGCCGCTGCGAGCCGCCACCGCCTTGGTAGAAGCTCACGCCGCTGCTCGTGCTCGAGGTCGTGCTGCGCGACGCCAACGAGCCGCGTCCGGGCGAGTCCAGCATCGCAAACTTGTTGGTGTGGGTGTCGTCTTCGTCGTCCGTGTCGTTGGGGCCCCCGCTGCGGAAGAAAAACCCGCGGGAGCTGCCAAAGCCCCTGGAACTGCCCAGTCCGCCGCCGCCCCGGGAGCTGCTCTGCATGGACGACGTCGTCGCGCGCTGGCTCATGCGGTTGCGGAAGAGGTTCGTGATGCGCATCGCGAACGTCGAGCGCATGCTGTGGTCCGTGAAGATGCTGTTGCCGTCGGCGCTGCTGTCCATGGACTCGAGCGTGCGCACGGCCTTGCCGCCCATGTTTTCGAGGATCTGCGTGAGCTGCGCGGCCGCTTCCGGCGCCGTGGGCCGCGTGCTCGTACGGTGCGACCAGCACTTGAGGATCAGCGTGATGAACGCGTCTGGGCAGCCCACCGAGGGCATGATCTGCGGGCGCTGGTCGTTGAGCACGCGCTCACGCACTTCAAAATCGAACCGCACGTCATTGAACGGGATCGCGCCGTCCGACAGAATCTCCCAGAGCACCATGCCGAACGAGTACATGTCGGTCGAGCGCGAGTAGCAGCAGTTGGTCGGGTCGCGCAGCACTTCCGGTGCGTTCCAGCGCCACGTGCCGGCGAACGACGTGCTCTCGTTCAGCGTGCGCAGCGTCATCGTGTGCGGGTCAAAGTCCCCGTCACCGCCGTCGCTCTCGCTGACGCCGCCTGCTCCGTCGCCGCCGCGCGTGGACGCGCCGCCGTCGCCGCCGTTGCCACGCACGAAATTCGAAACCTTGGAGATGCCAAAGTCCGCGAGCTTGGCCTGCCACGTGTCGGTCACGAGGATGTTGGAGGCCTTGAGGTCGCGGTGGATGTACGTCGGGTTGCGTGCGTGGAGGTACGTGAGCCCCTTGGCGACGTGGATCGCGAGCGAGACCTTGCGCTTCCACGGCAGCGGGAACTGCTTCTTGAGCACGTCCTTGAGGCTGCCGTGATGGCAGTACTCGGTGAGAATGCCCAGCTTGCCTTCGTAGTGGCCCGCGCGGATAAACAGCGTGATGTTCGGGTGGCGCAGCCGGGCGCAGATCGAGGCCTCGGCGAGGAACGCGGCCTCGGAGTTCTGGATGATGGTCTGGTACAGGTCGTCGTTGTTGCCGGCGTTGGGCAGCTTGATGAGCTTCATGGCGACGTCGATGCCGAGCCAGCGCGCCTTGTAGACACTTCCGGAGGCGCCCTCGGCGAGGAACTGCATGTCGCTGAGCCCGTCGAGCTCCTCGAGCGTGACGTTTTCCGGGTCCATAGACTGAATGAGCTCTTCCGTGACGGTCGCGTGGGTCGCGCCGCCGGGCCTTGTGCGCGTGCGCTTGTCCTGCATCAGCTCGAGCGTCGCGGGCGAGCCATAGTTGTAGGCGTTGAGCGTCGGAATGAGCAGGACGAGCGAGAACGCGATGTCGACGAGCACGCGCGGGAATATTGCGCTGCCGATCCAGGTCGCCAGCGCGAACGGCAGCTGCAGACCGGTGATCACGACGAGGTACTGCAACAGTTTCTCTTCCTGGATCACAAGCCGCGAGAGACAGCCAAACTTACGGGCATACAAAATGGCGGCCACGCTTAGGACCACAGCGGTGGACGCGATGAGCATGGCCGAGAGAAAGTAGCCGAGCAGGCGCCAGTGGTGGCTTGAGCGGTCGCGCTGCAGCGCGCGCGTCCAAAGCGCGCCGTACGCCCCTGCCACGAGCCACGTGAGCTGCCAGTTGAGCTTGACGAAGAACTTGGCGCTGCCGTGGCGCAGCGCAAAGCACGCGAGGATCGGCGGCCAGAGCAGCGTGGCTGCGAACGTGAGCTGGAAGAGCGCGTCGAGCACGACGCCCGCCAACGATTGCGTGAGCTTGGTGTGGCCTCCTTGGCCCAGCAGTGCGACGTGGTGCACGACGCCCAGCGCCGCGAAGACGAGGTCCGTGAACACGACGCTGAAGAACAGCGAGTGGCGCGCGTGGCGCCGGAAGCGCCGGTGGTTGCGGCTCAGCGCCGGGATCACAACCGAGGTCGCGACGAACGCGAGCAGAAGCTCGACGAGCTGCAGCACCAGGAAGGCGTCGACGCCGTCGCGCCCGCGCAGGCTGGTCGCGACGTCCATTACGGCTGGGGTCTTCTTCTCACGCGATGGGGCTGTGCATGTGGTTCCGTCTCTACGATACCCACAACGAGTCAGAAACAGGATCAGACCACGAGCTCCAACGTTCGGTGGTCAGTATCAGATGTGGGACACTGAGTCCATCTGAGAATGTGGCCCACATGGCCCACAATCTCGCATAGGACCGGTTGAAGAGATACGCACGTGCAAGGAGAGGTCAATGGAAGCGCGGCGACTTCGCCACCACAGTAGCTCAAATGAGCGGTCTATGCGTGCGGCGCGCTCGGCGCGTCCATGCGCACGCGTCTAACGCTCGTTCTCCCCGTGTGTTGGTGGTCGGCGGCGGCCCCGTGGGGCTCGCCATGGGCTACTTGTTGGACATCGTGTACGGCGTGCCCACGCGCATTATCGAGCGCCAAGCCACGCCCACGACGCACCCGCAGGCGCATTTCCTGAACCTGCGGACCATGGAAGTGCTCCACGCGGCGATGCCGGCGTTCCACGACCGCCTACTGGACCAGGCCGCGCCCAGCGATCTTGTACGCGGAATCCGGAGAGTTGTGAAGTGGGGAACATGCCATAGACATGGACGAACTGACCATGGTCTGTGTGATAGTGGCGCGACTATATCTACACGACCGGTGTGGGCCGCGCGCGCGAGTTTGCGCGCATCGACCAGTTTGGATCCCGTGCGTGTATTGTGTGAGCGTCTATTTACTGCATGGAGCCCCGGACTGACCCACAACCCCCGACTAACTCGTGGACAGATATTCCGCGGCCGCTTTCCAGCAAGCAGCAGCTCCTGGACGCGCTGAGCGGGCTCTCGCCGACGCAGTTTGTGCACTTCCCGCAGAACCGCTTCGAGACCATGCTCTCGCAGTTTGTGGACGAATCGGGCGTGCGCGTGGAGCGGCAGGTAGAGCTCGTTGACGTGAAGAACAATGGCGACCAAGGGCCCGTGGACGTCCAGCTGCGCTGCCTGCGCACCCAGCACGTCGAAGCCGCGTCGTTTGACTTTGTGATTGGCGCCGACGGCGCACATTCGCTCGTGCGACAGCTCAGCGGCATCGACATGGTCGGCACGCGCAACCTCCAGAGCATCGTGAACGTCCATTTCACGAGCAAGGCGCTGTCGCTCGCGGCGCGCGAGAACCCGGCCATGCTCTACTTTGTGGTACGCTTGTCGCTGCCTCGCGGGTGTTGGTGTTGTGTACTACATCCATGGCTGAGCTCGCTATCTTTCTAAATCAGTTCAACGAGCATGTGATCGGTGTGCTGATCGCGCACGACCTGAGCCGCGGCGAGTGGGTCTTCCAGATCCCGTTCTTCCCGCCGCAAGAGTCGATCGCGCAAGACTTTTCCGTCGCGCAGTGCCAAGCGATCGTGCACCACTTGCTTCCGGACGGCAACACCGAAAACGACATTTCGATTCTGTCGGTCGGCCAGTGGGAGATGAGCGCGCGCGTGGCCAAGCAGTACGACGCCGACCGCCGTGTGTTCCTCGTGGGCGACGCCGCGCACCAGTTCCCGCCGGCCGGCGGCTTTGGCATGAACACGGGCATCCAAGACGCCCACAACCTCGCGTGGAAGCTCGCGTGGACGATCCAGAATGAGAATGTCGAGGCCGCGCCGCTGCTGCGCTCGTACGAGCGCGAGCGGCAGCTCGTGGCCAAGCTCAATACGCAGCTCAGCCTGCGCAACGTGGAGCGCACCATGAAGATCCCGAGCGCGCTCAACGTCTCGCACAACAACGCCAAGCTGCTCGAGGCGGTCGTGAACGCCGCGCCCGTCAAGTTCTTACCTCTGGCACTCCAGCGCGAGGCCATCCAGCGCATCATGGCGCTCGGCAAGAAGCCGTTGGCGCTGCTTGACAGTGCCACCAGCGCGCTGGGCGAGCGCATGCGGCGTCACGTGCGCGACATTGTGGCCAAGCGCGCGAGTTTGGGCATGCTGTTTTACCATTTCGACATTGGCTTTTCGTACGATACGAGGCACTGGGGCCAGCGCGCCAAGCAGCTCATGCAGGACGACGCGCTCAGTGTGTCGGCGCAGTTCTCACTGAGTGAGACGCCCCGTGAGAAAGAAGTGTACTCGCCGACGTTCCAGGTCGGCGTGCGATTCCCTCACGTGTGGTGTGTGGCTGGACACGACAGCAACAAACGCGTCTCGACGATCGCGCTGGAGGATCTCGTGCGCAAGCAGAGCGACGACCGCCAGGCCGTGCGGTTCGCGCTGGTCGTGGACGCGCACCAGTGGACGCCCGAGCATCGGAAGAAAATGGAAGACGACAACGACGATGGGTGGCGCCACGTCGCAGTGGTCGCTGTCAGTGGCGACGACGATCCAGAAGGCGACAGCTCGGTGGCGGCTCCGCTACTGCGTGTGGACAGCGCGTCGTCCTCGTCCGTGGCATTGTGGAAGCAGTTCACAGCGTCCCACGCGGCCGCGCTCGTACGTCCAGACGGCCACATCGCCGCGTTGTTTGGTCGTCACGAGCCCATCGACGCTGCGACGCTGCGGAAGGCCATGCAGACGACTGCGTGAGAAAATCGCTCGCCATAGAAAATGGTATCTGCGCAACATGGGCTTGGCTCGTATAGAACCCCATGGACAAAAACGCTGCACGTGTACTGTACTCTCTAAGACGGCGCTCATACTGGCGTGGCACTTGCTCTGCCAGGGCTCTCGGTGGACTGCGGCGGCGGCTGCTTGGCCGTGAGGAACGGCTCGAGCTCGATCGCGACCTCGCTGTCCTTCTTGCTGTCGTTGGTACTCTGGTTCCCCGCGTGGAACCGCAGCAACGGCGGCGACGGACTCGCCTGCGTCTTCTTCTGATGCTTCTTCTTGTACGCGAGCGCCTTCTTACCGGGTGTGGACGGCACGTTTGGCTGCTTGGGAGGGTACATCGTGTACATGATCGTGGCCGTCGCGACCATGGCGATGGCCACGAGCCCGCGCGCGCCAAAGGGCTTGCCGTTGTACTCCTTCTCGAGCAGCGCCGTGATGATCATGCCCACGACGACCGCAAAGCTCTTCTCGACGTTGCCGCAGTATTTGATGACAAAGCCCACGACCACGCCGCCGCACGCTTGGCAAAAGAGCGCAAAGAACGTGCCGAACGTCCAGCCGGCCCACAGTCCGCTGCTCCGGTCGTCGCCCAGTGCCATCATGGTGGTCGTGGCCGCCACGCCCGTGGCCATAGTGACACTCGTGGCAGGCGCGGCGGCGGGCTTGGCGAAGAAGCCGTTGTCCGAGGTCGTGAGCGTCCAGAGCAGGATCGTGAGCTCGCCCAGGATGCTCAGCTCGACAGTCACGACGTAGGCGTTGCGCTTTTGGGATTGCAGCGCGCGCTGGATGATCGTGCCAGCGAGCGCCGAGAGGATCGCGGCGATCAACGCCTGGTACGCGCCCGTGAAAAACGCCGCGTCGCCCGCGGCCGTGTTGGCGTTGGCTTGGCGGGTCTTGCCCGTGGTCATGAGCACGGCCGCGGCGCAGAGGATCGTGAGCGCGACGATCTGCTGGCGCGACTGGTAGCGGCGCAGCATGAGGTACACGAGCAGCGCGGTCCAGATGATCTTGGTCTGGTTCAGGATGTTGAAAGTCACGCCGTCGAGCACAACCACGGCGGCCTGGTTCAGGTAGTTCTGGAGCACGTAGATGAGCGCGGGCGCGGCCGTGGTCTGCAGCGCCGTGTGGACATTCCATTTCTTGAGCTGCGGCGCGAACTCGCCCGTGAGGATCAGCGGTAAAAGCCCCATGCAGAGCTTCATGAGCTCGATCACGCCGACGCGCAGCCCGACGTGCCGCGCCTCGCGCGCGTACCAGCCCATGAGTAGCGGTTGGAAGCCGATCTGGACCGACAGCAGCGTCAGCAGCGAGAGCTTGGTGAGCACGAGCGGCGTGAAGAAGCGCTTCGCGGCCGCGCGCATCTCGGTCATGGAGCTGCCCATGTTCGTCCGATGAGGAGCGTCGTTGGCCGCGTGTTCCAACGTTGGCGATTGTTGGATGTTGGATGTTAACCAACTCCTCCAACGCGGAAATGCGGGAAACGTGGACGCTGCTGAACAAACACAACCCTCAGCTCTCTTTGGGATTTCCCAAAGGGAAGTGGCAGAATGGCAAATTTGTGCTGTGCTGACCCATTCCATTCGCCAGAATCTGACACGAACGTGTATCATTGGACAGCATTCTGGCAATATACCCTACCCGCATTGAGATCCTCTCTGTCGTGCGCGTCACAGCCTATCCTGTGACTCACAGGACAAGTTGTGGCCAAATTTACCATGGCACTATGGACCCACCGATAGGTTTAGTCACGTACAAAAAATCATTCGAGCCGATTGTTTTCGGCCACGCGACACGATTGCTTCGAAAGGTCTCGTTGGTCAGCATGACCGTTATGCCGTTATGGTGACCGACGAGACTCTACAGTATCAAACATCAGCACAACTCCTCCCTTTAGAAACGTTGGATTCCGACACATCGCCACACCAACTTTTCCTCCGCATGGTGCCATCGTCGTCGTACAAGTATGTACTGTACTTCAGAAATATGTTCATTTTTGATCAACGTCTCGTTCTTATACGCTCCGGATCGAGCCAACGTGTGTCGTTCGCTTGGACTCGTCGGCATGGGCGTCGTTGTCGTCGTCGTCTTCCTCGCCCATCGCCAGCACAACTGCGTCTCCGCCGACCACGTGGTCATCGCTTTCCTCATTCGTCCGTCGCTGTGTCCTCCTTGGCGACATCGCTTCGTCAGCCTGCACGTCCAGCGCGGCCTCGATCGCCGCTGCATCGTCATCGTCGTGATCGCGGTCGTCGACTTCAAGCAGCTCCTGGTCACGCGCGGTCTCTCGGGGCGCCGCGCCGCCCACGAGCCGCGCGACCGACGGCGAGCTTGCGAGCGCGTGATGGCGGTTGCTGTTCGCGACCTTGTAGGGGCGCCCACACATGCGGTCCCAGATGAGCACGAACCAGAAGAGCACCGTGAAGATGCAAAAGACCGTGAACCGTGCCGACATGAACTGCTCGACCTCTTCGTCCGTGAGGCACTGGCAGCGCTCCGAGAAGATCGTGGTCATGCACTCGTTGCGGTACTGGCAGCAGCACGGCTGGTACGTCGTGATGAGGTCGCCGCAGTAGACGCCGGCCGTGGAATTGTCGACAGCCTGCGAGCAGTTGCCCGTGCCGCGACACAGCGCGCAGCCCTGCGCGACCGCGGTCGGGTACGGGAAATGGTGCATGGGCATCTGCGCCGGCGCGGCCTCCGTCACGACCACCACAGACGCCAACAGAACGACCATGGCCAACGCCAACAATACATGGCGCGTCATTTTCCTCAAGTGAGCGAAGGAGCGGTAATCGTTCGCAGCGTCCTAGTCGTTTAGCGCCGCGTTAGCCGTCGCGTGCTCTCTCTGCCTCAGTGTTTTGATGATGGGCTGATCGATTCGACTTGATGATGATGACATTGTCCAAAAACAGTGCTCTATTGAGGTAAGCTTTATGTGGACTACGTAATCTGGTGGACACAAGTATAGTGTGGTGGTGCGACTCGACATGGCTACACTTGGAAGACCCACAAACGGAATGGAACGAAGGACGAGAGGTGGGTTGACATGTATTTAAGAGATGTTGGCAGGCTTGAACACATTGAAGCCATCGCCGGCCGTACTGACGAGCACGCCGGGGCACTGCGGGTGGAAGTGGAGCTCCTTGATGTCGGTCTGCCCCTGGTGGATAAACAGAAGCTGCGGCGGCAGGTCCACCTTGGGGTTCTCGCTGTCCTCCTCGGCGGCCGCGGCGGCCTCCGGGTCTTCTTCGACCGACATGTCCCACACGGAGATCTGATTGTCGGCGCCCGCAACAGCGAGCACGGACTCGTCCGTTGGGTGCCACTCGATCGACGTGATGGGCGCCGTGTGGTAGCGGAAGTGGGCCACGACTTCGTTGTTCTTCTTGGAAAAGTTGCGCAGGTCCCAGATCTTGAACGAGCCATCATCCGAGCCGGATGCGAGCAGGTACGCAACGTTGCGGTTCCAGGAGATGACGTTCACGTCGTCCTCGTGGGCCAGCACGTCGAGCACGCTGCGGTTCTGGTTGTTTTGTCTCGTGTCCCAAATGCGGATCGTGCGGTCCGACGAGCACGACGCGAACACAGTCTCCTCCGTGGGAGACCACTGGATGTCCTCCACCGATCCCGTGTGACCCGTGTACGGCACCTTGTTGACCTGCCACGAGCCCTCGGTCGGGTCCCAAACGTAAATGAACTTGCGGCAGTCACCAGACGCGAAGCGACCGGCGCGTACGGGCGACCAGTCCATCGCGAATCCCTCGTCCGGGTGGCCCGAGAACGTGTACACCGGCTGCTGCTTGGTCGGCAACGGCGTCGACAGCTTGCCATCCAGCGACTCGAGCTGCTTGGAGATGTCCCACATGTGCACCTTGCGCAGGTCCGACCAGGTCGCGACGATGTTAGACGACTGGGGCATCGCGCGGATGCGGTTCACGCCGCCCTTGTGCGGGATCGAGCGCGACTCGAGAATCGGGTCGCCCTCAACGTCGTCGTCGTCGTCCGAGTCGTCAGCCTCCGAATCCGAGTCGTCACTGTGCTTGGTCTTGTGCAAGTCCGACATCTTCATGACCGTGATCTGGTTGTCCTCGGGCTGCGGCGCCTGCGTGCCCGAGACGACAAACATCGACATCGGGAAGCGCGTGCGTACGGCGCCGCGGTTGTCACGCACGACATCGATACTAAGCGCGGGCCACTCGGCGGTCATCGCAAAGTACATGTCGTACGCGCTGCTGTCGTAGTCGAGCACTTCGTCTTCGCCCAGCTTGTCCACGCCGGGCATGAACACCTTCTTGATCTCCTTCGGCTCTTCGTCGTCCTCGCCGTCCATGTTGACGTCGCCACCGTTGGCCTTCTCGCCATCCTCATCGTCGTCGTCATCATCCTCGTCGCCGTCGCTCTCGATCATCTCTTCGTCTTCGAGGTCATCGCCGAACGGGTCCTCAAACTCGAGGTCCTCTTCCTCCTTCGAGTCGCCGTCGTCGAACGCGCCGCCGCGCTTGGCGACGTGGTCGTAGTCGCTCGCTCCGCGCTTCTTGAGGCTCATGATGGCTCTGCTCCGTTCCCGTTAGCGCTGCGGCTCAATGCGCGTGCGTATGTCGCGCAAGAGATCTGCTTTTGCGGCGCCCGACGCCAACCAACCCCGCAATGGCCGATGAAAAGCGAGCAGCTCCGACAGCTGATTGGTCAAAAACAAACCAGCCGACTGTACCCATCCATTTGGCTGTTTGGTCCGACACAGTACTGTTTTATCATGTGGACCACAATATCTTTGTACTACATTAGTACCAGTGAACACAATCGAAGAGCTGTCACCGCACACTCGTCCGATCTCTGGCAATGCTGGTGGTGCGATCTCGCCTGGCGGCCGTGCGGCGCCTGCCGGCGCTCGCGCGCTGCGTGCACACCGACGATGCCGCTGTGCTGCGCGAGAATGTCATGTGCGTAGGTCTAGTATACATGTGCCAACACATGAGGAGGTATCGCTGACGCTGTTGACTGATGTTCCACAGGAAGCTTGACTACGACAACTACGTCGTTGGTCTGCTCTACCCGCAGGAGACGCGGCCGGCGTTCTTCGCCATTGTACGTACATGTGTGTGCGTGAACTTGCAGTAGTATCGCTATCAGTACGAGGCGCTAACGCACTTGCGTCGTTTCAAACCAGCGCGCGTTTAACGCTGAGGTCGCGTCGATCAAGGACACGGTCCGCACGAATCCGGCGACTGGCAAGATCCGCATGCAGTGGTGGCGCGAGCGCATCTACGAGATCTACAGCGCTGACGAGCGCACACCCAAGGAGACGATGCTGCTCCGCATGCTGGCGCAGGCTGTGCACCAGCACGGGCTGACGCGGCGCTGGTTCGAGCGGCTGATCGACGCGCGCGTACGAAGCTGGCTTCTATCATTCGTGAGATACTGATCCTTGTCGCTCACGTCTTGTTGTTGTTGGACATTAGGACGACGACCTCGACACGGAGCAGCCCCAGACGCTGCGCGACCTGGAGCAGTACGCGGACCGCACGGCGGCGTCGCTTCTATACCTATCGCTCGAGTGTCTGGGCGTGCGTGACGCCACGGCGGACCGCGCGGCCGGCCACGCGGGCGTGGCCACGGGGCTCTCGACGCTGCTGCGCGGTACGCCGTACCATCTCGCGCGCAACCAGCTTTACTTGCCCGAGGACCTGCTGGTCGCCCATGGCATCAGTGATGACGACGTGCGCGCGGCCACAGAGGACCCGGTGGCTGGCGAGAAGCTCGCGCCAGTGGTCTTTGACGTCGCGTGCCGCGCGCTCGAGCACTTGCGCGCGGCGCAGTCGTTGCGCAAGGAGCTCCCCACGGCCGCGCGGCCGGCGCTGCGCGCGCTCGTGCCCACGAGTCTCTTCCTCACGCAGCTCGAGAAGGCCAACTTCAACGTATTCGACGCGTCGCTCCGCGCGCAGAGCCCCGTGGACGTGCACGCGGCGCTGCTCAAGGCGTACGCGCTGCGACGATATTAGAAGAGGGTACACGAGGACGTCCAAGGCGTGAAAACGCAGAGTCCGATTTGTCACCCAAATAGTAATACTGTAGTCATCGTACCTATGGAAGAAGGAGCCACTTGAACGGAAGGATAAGGAAAGAAGAAAAAAATCGAGTGTTGAGAGATCTGGTGGGGTAAAGGGACGAGAAAGTGTCCCCTCTGGTGGTTCCGGCGTGACGGGGGTGTCCAGTGTGACACGATGCAATGGGGCTTCCTCGCTCGCTTCCAGTCCACACACACGCCAAATGGTGGGATCCTGCCTGGGTGCGTTCGTGTGCATTATGTTCGCGGCTTCTTGGTGTAAGAGGACGACGAGGACGAGGACGAGGGCGTCTCGTGTGTGCTGCTGGGGCTGTTGCCGTTGCTACCCGAGGGCTGCGGACTCGAGTTGGGGCGGCGCTTGTTGTCGAGCGCCGCGAGCTGACCCTGCAGCTGGTCCTTCTTCAACTTGACACGGTTCTCAAACTCAAAGCCGCTCTTGAAGTAGTCGAGCCGCGACGGCGCCGAGATGTGCAGCAGCTCCTCTTCTATCGCGCACGCCTATAGAGAGAGATACGACGTGAGCATCCTGTGGGTCGATCGTCGCGTCATATATGCCAACAGCAACGTACCACTTGCAGCAAGTCGTCGTACGACATGCATCGGCTGCTATATGCGTCGCGGATCTTGGACCGCACGGCCTGCCGCTCCTCGATCGTGAGGTACATCCGCCAGTCCTGCATGGTCGAGGCCGAAGACTGCGTGACGCTGCGCGTGGTCATTGTGGGCACGGCCGTCGAACCTCCGCCGCTACCGCCGGACGACGCCGTGAGCCGTCCGCCAGCGCCGCCACCTTGGTTGCCGCCGCTGAGATTGGAGCCCGGGCGGTTGTACACACCCGAGGACGTCACGGCGCGCAGCATCTGCGGCGGCCCCGTGGACGACGACGCGTGGAGCACCGAGGGGATCGAGTTCATGCCAACGCCGAGGTGGCTCGCGAGGTTCGGCGGGCCGACGCCGATCGTGTGGCCTGCGGACGAGGACGCACCGCCGCTGAGCGTGCGCTTGAGCGACGGGATGGTCGTGGTCGCGCCCCCGCCGTTGCCGCCATTTCCGCCGCTGACGCCGTTCGCCGAGGATACGTCCTTCATCTGACCAATGTTCATCTCCCGAGGTTTTATGGTGGCCGCCGGGTAGATTTTCGTTCTCCGCTCCGCTCCTCTGGGTGTGCGCTGGGGGGAGATGTTGGTAAGGGATTTATTTGTTCCGTGTCGACCCACAGATGCGTGCGCTGGCAGGACGGGAGCGAGGGGAGAGGGGGTAGGAACGGCTCAGTTGGCACGGGAAATCTTACTCCACACTCGTTTTTCCTTTGGTGGAGGGCTCGGCCTGCTGTTCCCAGGAAAGCAAAACTGTTCCCCACCTTTTCCGTCGAAAGCCCCCACAACGACAGAAGGAAAGGAAAAAAGAGGCGATGAAAAGAATGCGCCAAGTGGAGAAACCCCGGCCAACAAAAACCGTGTTAGGGGTTACACCCCTGTCGCTTTGAAAATGTAACCCCTAACAAGGGGTTCTGAGAGTTTTTTTTGCCAGAGAGCGTCGCGCCATGTGGCGAACACCTGTCACTTCAATTCGGTTTTAGCAGAAGCATGTCGTGGCGGCGAGTGTTGCAGTAAAGACGCCTTTGTTCCGGATGGATCGCACAAATATGCTTGTCCCGAGGCAGCCACGATCCCTGGATACTTTCCGGAATCGGACATGCCCCACCAACGGTACTGGCGATTGTGTCCAATCCATAAGATCGCATTTCGTGTACACACACATCCAACCAGAACGCCACGAGTACGAGCCGACAGCGCAGCACAACTGAAGCCAGCGGCGCACCCAGCCGCCTCCGCTTGATCTTTCGGATTTCAAAGGACGACGCATCTGTCTTCCTCCTGCTTGGGAGTATATACATGTATTTTCTTCTCTTCTTC
>JAADXJ010000673.1:0-16537 GCA_023337735.1 Pythium biforme
AGAAATGCGAAACGTGAGCAATAACATTAGGGGACCAGGCATCTTGATGTGTGCGAATTACATGAGAGGAACCGCGCAATTTAATGTATAGCAATAACATTAGGGGACCAGGCACCCTGATGTGTGGAGATAACATTAGGGGTGCCGGGTAATTTAATGTATATGACCCCAACTGAGCAAACACTTCCAATTTGCTGAAGGGCAGACAGCCGCGACAACCAAATGCATAACATTGGACTACCGCGGCGTAGCCGACAGAGATTCGCTAATGTCTAGCATCCTAAGTTTCTCAAGTTTTTTTTAATGTATAGGAATAACCTTAGGGAAACCGCACAATTTAATGCATGGGAATAACACCATGGCGTCTTAATGTGTGGAAATAACACAGGGAGTTTAATGTATGGAAAAAATTAGGAACTGATGTATGGGAAAACAATGGGGGATTTAATGTATGAGATAACATTAGGCGATTTAAAGCATGGAAGAACAATAGGCAATTTGCTGCACATAAAAATATATACGAATAACAGTACGGAAGAAATGTATTGCAGTGCCTGATGCTGTTGTGCGGGAAGTAAAGCGCCCAAGCCCCAATGAGTGCACCAAACAAAAAAGTCCACATGGGCAGACGAGAAATGCACGTTAGATGACAGGAAGATAGATCGGTAGATAACTAGTCGTTAGGTGGGTAGAAAAAAATTCGGGTGAAAAAATGGATGGAAAACCTCCCCATACTGAAGGAGTATAAGTAAGCAAGGTAAAAATATCCCTGTGGAGCGACCGGTTTTCGCCCGCTGTACTCACTAACGGATATGGAAGTGGTCACATGCGCTACGGCGTCAGTTTTCCGCGACGTGCAGAAAATCCGCGATTCCAATTTTTGCCATCATATTGGTTGCGGGACGTGTTGCGTCAATTATTGGCCTCCGTATATATTGTCGCTCCGTGTTAATTTTTTTGCTCGCAATAATTTTTATTCTGTGCACCAAATACTACTTGAACTCGGGAAAGACGAATTACAGGTGTGTATGACCCGCAGCCAGCAAGAGCAATTCAAACCAATAATTGGAGCGGATTGTCCTCAAATCCCAACCAATTGCGCACATAGCCAAGACAGAAACCGCATTCTGGTCTTTTTTTGCGTTCAGTGTTGACGTTTGTATATACGAATCGCCGTACGCTTGACAAATGCAGCAAAACGCAAAGTCCAATGTGAAATCGGAGGTGGTGGCTTGCGATGTTTACAAGAACCAAGTATATCGCGTCCTGGGGCTGGCTTTTGCCGCGCTTTGGTGGCCCCGCGCTTTCGCAGCGAGGGACAAAGTGAGAGGCGTGCCAGACGCGGAGAGCGCGCCATTCGTCAATTTTCCTGCGCAACACCGCCACATCTGAGCACCAGACCGCCCACTAGTGCGCAGAAACCACGCGATGGTGCAACGCGATTCCCGGCGCGACGAGCGCTCGGGGAAGCCGAATGGTATCGTCGTCGGCCAGGCACTCGGTGTCGTCACGAGAAGCGGGCGCGTTGCGCTACTCAACGCGCGACCGGCTGCCCCCGCGACCTCCAAGCCGCGAGCCCCTGAGGCGCCGACCCCCGCGCCGCCACTTGTGCCAGCGCTGATGGTTCCACCAGCGCCAACTGCGCGAATCGTCCGGCGCGCCGTACTGCCGCGCCGTCAACTCTCGTCTCACACTGAGCACCAGGAGGTCTACTCCCCGACTGAGACACCATGCAACGATACCGCGACAGCGACCGCGACCGTGACCGCGACAGCGCCGTCGGCGTTGATCGGCGCAACGACGAGCGCAGCCGCGATGCGTGAACAAAACGCCGGAGAAGGCGCGACGACAGCATCAACCTCTTCCATCGAGCGACTCCAGCCCCAAGAGATTGCAGCCGCGAACGAGGACCCGCCACCGCAGAGAGCACCGCCCATAATCGAGACAAAGCCTTCGATAAAGGAGGAGCGGAAGCGCGCGATTGAGGACGACGAGACCGCAGGTGCGACAGGACCGATGCCACGCTACAAGCGGCATGTGACGGAGGACGCACTGCGCGCGTACGGCTCGCACAATATGGCCAAGTTCCTGGAGCTTGCCGCCATGCTTCCTCGAACTGCTGCGCACAGTCGCGTTCAATTCCGAGAAGATCTAGTCGTTGAACAGGGTGAGCACGCTTTCCCGTCGGCTGCAACTGATATGTGGACCGTCCATCGCAAGCAAGAGGCCTTTCGGCGAATCCGTGATTTCTTTTGGACTCGGCTCGACGTCGGACTCGATATTCAGCGCGCACTTCTCCGAAAGTATCTCGAAGCGGACGGGAACCAACAGGGTCTGTTCGTCTTGGGTTCGTCGCCACAGTCTACATCGCTTGTCATCAGCTCGCTGCTTCGAAGACTTGACCGAGAATTCCCGGCGCAGTATGACTACCACCACGTCAAGGGCCATCTCTAAAGTACATCACACGATCTGTATGACGCCATACGGCACCAAATGCGCGGAAAGTGGAATCTTCCGCAGTGGCGAAGCGTAGCCGCCAGCCTCGCCCACACCAAGTCCATTCCAATGGCCTATGCGATTCGGCACCGAGAGCGCGGAAAGTGGACGCTTCCAACGACAAGGTGCGTTTTGCGTTTTTAGTATCTGTAAGGTTGAGCAGGGACTAACCCGTTTGGCATTTTCCATTTAGCGTTCTCGTTATCGAGAGCATGGACGCGCTTGTGAAGCCCATCAACCGCGCGCAAGCGTCGCTCGATCGGCTCTTTCGGTTTCTCAATCGCCTCGTGCAGGCTTGCGGCCTGAAACTTCTCGGTGCGTGACTTCTGAACCGCATGATATCCCATTGGGTCGTCCTGAATTGGTCGATATTTCTGGTTTGTTCAGTCATTGGGCACAATACACAGATATTGGAGCGGTTCACTTCGTATTTCGGCGGATTTATAGCCGAGAACGAAGACGAGTACATGCTCCGCCTTCCTCAGTACACGATCCCGACGATCAGCGAACATCTCGAAGCCGTGGCGACGGCCGCGCTGGCCCCGATGGGCGACACCGTGCGGCTGCACGATGTCTTCGCGAAGCAAGTGGTCGAGTTTGCGGCGCGCAAGGCCGCCAAGGCCGGCCAGCGCGAGCTGGACCCCGTGCTGAGCCTTTTGCGGTTCGCGATGATCCGCATGCAGTGCCAGTGCCGCCACGACAAGGAGGACTACGAGACGGACCAGTCCAAGTGGAAGCTGCGCTACGAGCACGTCATCGAAGTCTCGACCAAGCTCTTCCAGCACGATCTGGTACTAATTGGACGGATCGGATTGGGTGGAGCTGCCTATTCTAACGCTTTGTCGTGTATCTGTAGGCTGTGCTGCTCGTGCTCATCGACGCCGGTCCGTGTACCGAAGAGGAATTGTTCCACCACGTGTACGAGCGCCACAAAGTCCACGTGTGGATCCTGATCATCACGTACTTTCGACGGGAGAAGTTCGACGTCGCGCTGGAGCTGCTGCTCAGTGTTCCCGTTGTGAAGACCCGTGAGATCCGTGTGAGCCGCGGCGACAATTGGCACACCGAGATCCAGTACTACGCGCTCCCGTCGAGGCAGCAGTTTATCGACGCAGCCGGCAAGAAGCCGCTGATCAAGCTCATTTTGTGAAGATATTACTGGATCGAGGGCGACCGTCAAGGGCTAATCGGCTGCGAAGGCCAATTCATATCATGTTGGTTTAGTCTGTGAGTGAGTTCGTACTTATCACTATTCAAAGGATTTGGAGGACGTCAGGGAGTCGCACCACACATCCATGGCCCCAGCGCACTACGCGTCCGACGGCGTCGTCGTCCGTCGCCCCGCGGCGCGCGCTTCTCGAGCACCTGACCCTCATGCGATCTACCTCTGCTACCCCCGAGAAGAAGACGCACCCGAGTGGCGCGACGCCGACGACGCCGAGACGCTCGCGGTCTTCCAGGAGCTCGCGCTCCGCTACGCCATGGAACAGACGCGCTCGGCCGTGCGCACAGTGCTGCTGCGCGCCAACAAAAAGTGCTACAGCGACGTGCACGCGTTCTTCCAGCGCCACATGCAGCGCGTCGCTCTCCAGCGCGACCGCAGCGACGCGGTGCCTCGCGTCGTGGCGTTTCCATCGCTCATGAAGCTGCCTGCCGTGGCCATCGTGAGCGGCTCAGACGCGACTTTTAGCGACGTGTGGATGACGCCGCTCTGCCAAGTGATCCATCGCTCATTCCCAGTGATTCTCGTGATCCGCGACGGCGTGGAGAACGTGCGGCGCATGGTCGAGTGGGTACTGGAGCGTCTGGACGACTACGCCGGCATGAAGAAGCGCGAAGAGACTTGGCTCGGCCAGCAGATTGCTGCGTGGTACGCATTCTGCGAGCAGCGGACAGCGGGCAAACGAACTCCGGTCGCAGTTGCCCCCGCCCCTCAGCAATCGCGGCGACTGCGAGCGCGATCGCGGCATGCGGGTCCAAGGCTGGAGCAGCTCAGCGGAAAGGACGAGAGCGATGACGACTATATCTTCTTCGACGCTGGTGAGAGCACGAGCAGCAGTGAGGACGACGGAGAAAGCACGCCAGCGAGCAAAAAGAGCGGCGCGAAGCGCAAGCGATGCGGCAAGGCCGGTGCCCCGAAGCGGCGAATGAAGTACGGAGAGCTGCTGCTGGACGCTCTCCTCTTGAAGCTTCGTGAGCGCATGAAGATCATCGAGCGGGGGTCGGACAAGACACTGACGTGGACAGCCACGCTGCGAGAGGTAATCCAAGAAGATCTCCGCCAGCAGCTGAAGCTGTGCGAAGGTAACTTGGACCGGTCGATCAAGGTGTACAGTGATATTCTTCAATGGATCAAGGCCCGAGTCCTCGCCTACCGACAGCTGCGTCGCCTCCCAACGTCCATTCGAGCGTCTACTGCGGAATACTCGCTGGCCACGTTAGAATATCGCGTGCTGACCGAGTTCCTCGCCTTTATCAATAGCTCTACCCACGTGTCCCCGGCGGAGGCCAAGCTCGTGGTCAAGTATAGGCGCGATATCCAGATCCAACTTGAGAAACTCGAAGATGCCAACCACCTCCACCAGTTTGATGTGCGCCAGTACGAAGAAGTTGCGGAACTGCTCGATCCGTACTTGCTCATTTGTATTGAACACTTGGATCAGTTCAACCTCCAGGTGCTTCGCGATTTCGTGGATTTGTGGAGCCAGTTTGCCGACCGTCACCCCGAAACAGGGCACTACACTCGCGTTGGATTCATCTTCGGGATCACCACGACGACATCTCAAACGCTTCGGCAGCTCGGCTTGTCTGTGATGCGACGACTCGATATCCAGTTTTTCCGTCTGGAAGATTCCAAGACTCGGTCTGACGACATCCTGGAAGCTCTGTTCGTGGAGAATAACTTCCCGTTGTGTCTGTGTGGGGACGCGCTCCGCTTACTCGATGATCGCCATTTGACAAGCCAGTCTCTGACGGCCTTCACACAAGTGCTCGAACTCATGGCACTCAGCCACTTCCAAGACATGCCATGGAGCTTTTTGAGTCGCTTTGCGTTCGACATTCACTGTCAGAAGCCCCTATTCACGGATTTGCCCAAGCGATCAGCGCTGAGAACATGGGCCAGCCGAAGAAACTTTGGTGGCTATTCGCTGCGGGACCTTTTGAGCCACTTCAGCGACAAGTGTGTGGAGTCTCTTCTAGCGAAGTTTGAAGCGCCTGCGCGGTCCGAGGATCACTTTAGTGTGTTGCATCGAGAGCTTAGACGGTTTAGTGACATGCGTGCGAAGTGGACCGTCGGGTGGAAGTGCTTCCGACTCACCTGCTCGTGGTTCAAGCTTGAAGAGCGAAGCGAAGGGTATGTCGACTGCCTCGCGACGGCGCTCGATGGACAAGCAGCGCGTTTGAACAGCGTCGAAAGGTGCGCGTTGGCGATCGAGACGGAGTCCATTCAAAGGCTGAAAGACATCACGGAAGATTGGGCTGCAGCAGCATCAAGTTTGCGGGATTCAGACCTCAAGGGCGAAATCCAAGATCTCGTCATGCTTGCCGCCCACATTCTCGACACGTCCAGCGACCCCGAGACTGTCAGAATGCGCCCGATGTTCCGAAAGGAGGTCTCCAACTTTTTCCGCCGACAGATCGTGCCGCTCATGGATGTGGAGAAGCCAAAGGCTGGAACTGGTCGGGCGCTCGTGCGTAGCTGGGTGCTGGCAGTGAGGGATCCATCCGCAACTCGCACCAACGTGACGCTGAACCTCCACGAAGACGTGATCGATTCGCTCACTCATTTAGATGAGGAAGTATACCAGAGTTGTAGTGCAGTGGGCGACCTCAGCCTTGCGTTCCTGCACTACCGTGAGCACGCCACGCTGCAACTCAGTGTTGCCGACTGGTTCGGGACCTTCGCGGACGCTGTAAAGGAAGAAGTCGCTGGTGCCCACGACAAAGATGGTGCTGGGGCAAACGAGGCTGAGCTAAATGCTCGATTCGCACGCGCGCTGGCAACGCTACGGCTCTGGGGCTACATCAAGGGACCCGACGGCGTGCGCGGCAGCGGCCGTCGCCATCAAGATGCCCGAGTCGACAAGCGCATTTTCATGTAGGGGTGTAAACAAAAGCGCTTTTCGGAGTCAATTCTGTGAAAACCCCACTTGATTTGGGTAATTGGGTGATGCATTGGGAGATTTCCCTGACCATCACTCTTGGCGTCAACTTCCCCGCCCGGCTTCTCTTCATCAAGTCTTCACCAGCACGTCACAACGGAATCCCAGCCCTAGTGATCGCGACCATGAGCAATGCGGACGGAACCGCCGTGCGAGTGCAGCTGGAGGATGATAGCGCGGGTGGACCAAAGTACGATGTGACCGCGCCGACGGCTCGGCGCGCGGGTGAGGCGTTGGGGGCCGGCGGGGGCAGAGCGGCGGCGGCCAAGCGCGCGACAAGTTCAGGACGATCCGACGCGAAGGGCCCTGGTGCATCGCGTGGGTCGACGTCCGCAGAAACCCAAAATGGAGCGTCGTTCGTAATCGCGGCAGTGACGGAGAATCGGGCAAGAGAGATCGGTGAGTCGTGTCACAAGCGCTTTCAAACCTGTTCGAGTGTGGATCTGAATTGATAAATCTGTCTAGGAATTTGTGCAATCGATCTGGTCGCACCTTACGAAATGCTGCTTTGGAGTGTGATTGATTCTCATTCGTATGCGAAAACACTCTCTCTACTTCAAGCCTACCAGGTGCATTCTCAACGCTGGGGCTATCGCATGGAGGGGTCCGCTGATATACGGATGGTGTTTTTGTAGCCAGTTGAGATTCTCGTCGTCGAATCGGCCAAGCCACAGCGTGTGAATGATGCAATTTCCAAACGCTTCGCAACATCAATTTGTCGAGTGGTCCCTATCGCTCGAAAATACTTCGAGTGAGAACCGTAGTGTTCCGTTGAATGCCTTGAGACCCCGGATGCTCACAGCAAAGTATGCAGCCAGACAAAGGGAGCCGAAGACGTCAAGCGAATCGTGGCCAACTGTGTGGACCTGAACATCACGAAGGTAAGATTGACTAGCAATTGATTTGCTTGATACACTCTGATATTCACAATCGTGCAGAATTATGTCGTTATGGCTGCATTGTCCAGCATGATGCGTTACGTGGAGTTCATTCAAGGTGTCTACATTGCTGAGAAGACGATGAAGGTGAGTAGCAAATGATGCCTACTCGTTACGGCCTGCAGTACATGCCCTTGGTGTGACATCAATTCCGATTTGAAGGTCGTGGTCAATCCTTCGCTCAACAGACTCCTCATGGATCAAGCAACAATCGCTTCCCTGGAGCTCGTCAAATGTGCTCGCGATGATTCAACTCGACAGGTGAGATACATAGAGCTTTGGTCTAGAGCTGACTATCTTCGGCGTGCTAACACACGTGTAGTCTCTTTGGGGCATTATAAACAATACGCAGACGTCAGCAGGAAATCGGTTGCTGCGCTCAACGGTACAAGTGATCACTGCCCTTGATGGATCAAGTTCAAACCTAATTTATCAGTGATGGTAGATGCTGCAGCCCCCGTGTCATTTGAAGACAATGTGAGTGACAGCAATCTCAAGGAGAAAACACGGATTGGGACTGACTGTCAAGTCAGCCAGAGTCGCCACGAGATGATCGGACTCCTCTTAAACAATCCTGGATGGTTCTTCGATCTCCTGGAAGAGCTGCCCAAATTCTCTGACCTCGACAGGTTGTTGGTAGGTGAAATCATTCCATACACCATGACAATTCGTCCACGGACTAACCCTGTGGGTGTTGCTTAGGCCCAGCTGGTTCTGGTTCCAAGAGTCATCACACCCAGAGTCTCACGTCTCGCCATCGGGAACATCATTGCATTGAAGCAAACACTCGATTCACTACCTGGCCTTGTGCAATGTCTCAACTCAGTGGCAACAGCAGGTGGCAGCCATTGTGCCCTCTTGAAGTCCATCACGTCAAGGTACCGGATGCATTGGGTATGCGCGAATGGGGCGTTGCTAACAAACGGAGCAGCCTCCAGCAGGTACAGTTCAAATCTGCACGAGAAGAAATGGAGCGTGTGATCAATGAAAGGTGGGCATCGTGACTGTTGATCCAAGTACCGCCACGGAGGCCGATTCGTTTTCACACTAGCTGTGTTCTGGTAGGGTCAAAGTCAGTCGCTCTGCAGCTCAAAAGCGCATCCAGGAGTGCTTTGCCGTCCGTGCAGGCATCGATGGAATGCTTGATGTTGCTCGAAGAACATATCTCGACACAATCGAAAAGATCCACGAACTCGTCCACAAGTACAACGAGACACTTGAAATTCCAGTAAAGCTCAACTATACGTATGGTAACGAGCCCACGGCGGCACAGCTTGCGCGATAACTGACCATGTGCCCACTCGGCAGATCTCGACGTGGGTACCATCTTGTGGTCCCAGGGAATGTTCATGAGCTCCCACGCCTTATCATTGAGCGTGTTCCCGGGAAACGAGGTATGCTTTCCCTTACGGGGTGAAAGGCGACGCGATAGCACTAATTATTTCATACCGGTTCATAGTCACTGCATGCTCTACAAAAGAGCTCAACTCCCTCAATGCTCGTCTCAACGAATCTCTCACGGCAGTGTACAAGCTGTCCAACGGCGTAATCCAAGAGCTACTCAACAAGATTCGACCTCAGGCAACTATCTTGTACACGATGGTCGAAACCATCGCGCTCCTCGATATGCTACTCAGGTTTGTGCCGCTTTACGATTTATGACATTCCTTCTCCCCTGACTTGTTCTTACCGTGTTGCTCATAGCTTTACCAACGTCGTCGCTCTTTCACCCGCCGAGCAGCCATGTACCAGTCTGTTGGATACTTGACTTTCGTTCCGCGACTAATTGATATGGCTCATGCAGATGTGAGGCCACGAGTCTCCGAAGCAGGAAGTCTTGTCATCAAGGACGGGCGTCATCCTCTTGTGGAAAAAGTGATGAAAGACCAAACTTTTGTTGCGAACAGCTCGGTCAGTGTGGCAGAGATGCACATGCACTCATTCCAAGTGATTCCTAACGGTTTTTATCACAGTTTTTCGACGCGTCAAGTACATACCACGGTGAGTGGCGTGAAATGGAGCACTCGGTTCAGATCGCACAGTCAGTGCTGAGCGGTCGTCTCCAGTTATTACAGGACCAAACTGCGCCGGGAAGTCGACGTACATGAAAGCTGTGGCTTTGATCACTATCTTGGCTCACATGGGAAGCTACGTCCCGGCAGAAGACGCGTTTGTTCCTTTGCGCGATCGCATTCTGACGCGTTTCGGCACATCAGATGACATGGAAGAGAACGCCAGCACCTTCACTGTCGAGATGTCAGAAACCAGCTTCATTCTTGAGACGTGCACGCCTCGATCGCTCGTCTTGATCGACGAGCTTGGACGCGGAACATCCAGCGACGAGGGTTTTGCAATTGCGTGGAGCGTTAGCGAAGAGTTGATCGCTCGTCGCGCGTATTGCTGTTTTGCAACGCACTACCACGATCTAAATGCTCTGACCAAGCTATATCCGAATGCACGGTGCTATCACATGAGCGCTTCAGCTGGGACGGTAAGGCAGTGAGGCCCATTTCTCACAATCCGTTCTGACTAATCATCATTTCTATCCTCCTTAGACCTACATGCGATTCCGCTACAAGTTGTCTGATGGACCTTTTCCGGTCATCGACATGTATGGGATCAAGACGGCAAAGCTATGCGGACTTCCACTCGAAGTTATCGAAGAGGCTGAGTGTATTTATCGACGACTGACTCACCAAGTTGACGCACGACCAGTAGTCGACGATCGAGAGGCATCGTCGACAGCTTCCAGGCATCTCATTCACCAACTACTCGCACTTCGCTTTGCTGGCCTGGGTGACACCGGTACATGGTTATAATCCGCTAGATTTACGTATGGTGCATGTTACGATTTATGGTGCATGTTACGCTGACTCTGTCGATTGTGCGCAGCCCTTCGCCGACAGCTGCAGCTACTGAAAGACAAGTACGTCATCGTCCAGGAACGACCATCAGCAGAGTAACGAGTGGATTTAGTCATCTAGGATATCAGGTGATCCGCTATCTGCACCCCTTTCCATGTCGAACAAGCATTTCCCCGAAGAGAAGCACGAGCAATCCCGACTGAGGGTGTTTTCCAGTGTCCATGTGAGCTCCAGGCAGTGTTGGACATGGCATCGATGGGCGCATGCAATGCAAACCTCATCGAAACCGCATCCACTGCAGCGATAAACGATCCGGAAGCTATCGGATGTGATGCTCTCAAACTCTGGCAGCGCACAGCACACTTTTGCTGCTGCGTACGACATCATCACAGCTTCATCAGTTTATACTTCTGCTGGGCAGATAGCCAGTCAAGCCACTTACCAACACTTCCTCCGAACGCGCGCGTTGGCTGGGTTTTGTCGATCGCTACAAAACAGCATCGTTGTGTCAGTCATCAATTATCAAAGGTTTGGAAGAGCTGACATGCCGTGATCGCACCCCGATCGCCCCAGACATAGGTGCGCCCCCGACCAGCCTTGGCACCAATGATCTGAATCCCTGCTAGCTCGACCTATGATTCACGTGATCCGCTTTGTCACTTCAACTGCAGATCACTGGGCTACTTCTCGACCGCGTTTAGGTACCGTAATGGGCTGCACGATGCACGCGCTCGTCGGGTCCGGTTTCTCTACATCCGGCTTCCCGTGGATGCCCTTGCCCCAGAGCCACAGTCGCCGAACATCGGAGATGGCGACCGAGTGGCGCTCGCCGGCGTCGATAAAGATGATGGCCTCTCGCCGGATCTCGTCGATTGACCGCGGCAGCCAGACGTCCCATGTCTCTCGGTGGCCTGTTCGTTCCAAAACACACAGACCGCATCAGTAGCGCGAAACGGCATCGCCAGCATCACAAGCTCAAGCGGCACTCATACCAAGTTGCCCGTACGTTCCCGCCCCCCATGACCATACACAAATACCATCGGGCATCTCTACAAGCCACACGTGAACAGTGAATGAGTGGAACCTTTTGACACTAAGAGAGGGAACCCTCACCGGAGGTCGCGAGATTGTGGGCACCACCCGCAACCACTGTGATCACTTTCTGGGCGGCACATCACACGGCGTGAGGTTCCTCTCGCCCGAGCTTCCGCACGTGCTGAAGGGGCACTCACTCGACCGCGAAAGTGGTTGATGCGCGTGGGCTTGAGACGCGCTTGCTCGTCATTATGTCCGAGGCGGCTAACGGAAAGCCACAGCTGAGCCGCGCTTAATATTGAAACCACCACGTGCTGCGTCCCAAAACATACCCGTTTTCCCCACGACCCCAGGAGTGCACTTGCCGATTCGCGAACGTGTCGCCCGTGACGGCAATCGAGTGGTCGTCTCCTGCGCTCACATCGAGCACGTGGACACCATCAAGCGCCTGGATCCGCGTGGGCGAGTGCCGATCTTCCATATCACCTGACGCACACACAATACTCACTCAGCACATGATTCCCATCGGCATGAAGTTCCTGAGGATAGCGCACCCATGCCGAGCTTTCCGTGGCTGCCATCGCCAAACGCGAACACGCCGTACGTCTCGGTCAGCACCAGCACATGCTGCGCGCCGGCGGCCACTCGAAACACGCGCATTGTGTTGAAAAGCTCGAGGGTTTTCGGGGCCCACAGCGTCGCTGTGTCGGCGTGGCCGAGCACACCGTGGTGGCCTCGCCCCCAAGAAACCACTGAGCCACTGCATCAGTCAGAGGCTGCCGCAAGTTGACCAGCGACTGCTACGTCTCAACAGTACCATGATTGAACACAACATCGTCGGGCTTGAGGTGGGTGTGCACGTCTTCGATGGACTTGCGGCGGAGAAACGTAGGACGGCTCCCCGGGCGAGCCTCGTCGCTTTGGCGCTTCGCCCGTGCGTCTGTCGGTGGCAGAACTAGATCGAAACAGTCGTCAGGGTTGTGCATTTTACCCCCCACACGATCGCCACGACCATAGAACCAACGGGTACCCACCGACTAACGCAAAGGACGCGTACGCAGACGCTGCGATTTGCGTGACGCGGCCCCCCAGACTCAACAAGTCGACTTTGCGCGGCGTCGCGTGTTCCACGAGACGCTCGTCCGCCAGGCCCAGCGCGCCGTATGTATTGTCGCCGCACACAAACACACCTCCTGACTCTAGCGACAAACGACGCGAGTAGTTAGCGGCATCGAAATGCGCAGTTTTGCATCACCCTGCGCACCACTGAGCATCAGCGTGTGGTATTTGCCGGACGAGATCTACACAAACCAGCAGCCCAGAACCATGGAAGTAGACAGCGCCCGAACATACATCCACCGCCACGGTACGCACGGCAGTGAACTTGGCGTCTCGCTGGATGCGCAGCGCGCGCTGCTTGGCGTCGCGCACGACGATGGTCTCGCGCACCGTCGGCGTCACTACGGGCTCTCGCGCGGCCGCGAACGCGTCGACGGCTCCCAGCGCGAGGCGCTCCGCGTCGCCCCACGTGTACTGCTTCCAGTGGTCTCTCGGTCCAGCGATGGCGGTGTTGACGTCGCCCACGCGCCACTCTTGCTTGCGGTGGACGAGGCACTCGAGGCAGAAGCAGCCTGTCTGGCCCACGACGTGGGGCCGCTCGGTTGCCGCCGCGGCCGCCGCGTCCATCGCTTTGGCTGTGCCAGCGCTCGCGCGCAGTTTGGCCGCCGCGTAGTGCGCGTCGATGGCCTCCTCGTCGCGGATACGGCGCCGCAGCACCTCGTGGAACGCGTCGGCGTCGTCAGGCAGCTCCACGGGCATGAGGCGTTTGTTGGATTTGTAGCTCTTCGCCAAACGCCAATCCCTGACAGCGACCTTTCAAGATCCACACGACAGTCACCCTGCAAAAGACTGAGTCGCCGCCATATGTCGCACGCACGAGCCAATGGCCAATGGCGTCGCGCGGCGGCGGTGCCTTCCGCCCGCGCGATTGCCGTCAACGAACCGCCGCGCGCGCTGATTGGCCGCGTGGACCCTCACCGAAGATGCGCTGCTCGCGGATGGCCAGCGAACCGGGGCGAACCAGTCACATTATGTCTTTTGGAAACCTATATGTACGCATGTTTCGACGGCGATGAACCATGTGACACGCGCATTCGTCCACAGATCGCCAGGGCGAACACGCAGAAACGCGTTTCTATTTCTATCTAACCACTTCATGCGTTCTGTTGGTGCGGGAGGCAAAACTTCAACTCTCTATAGGAGCAGCTATGCAGACGATTGCCACTCTAGAGGGAGATTTACCCACGCCCGGTCAAGGGCCTTTGGTCCGGATTGACGAAAGTGAGCGGCTCCAAACACGCACGCGGTTCCTCCTTCCTCCCTGCCCACACACCACAGACTTCTCTCTCTCCTTCTCTCGCCATGCGCCTCTTCACGCAGCGCCTCCGCGCGACCACGCGCCTCGCACTCGGCCAGCGCTCCCTCGCCACGGCGGCCGCAGCGCCGCGCAGCTTCAAGAAGATCCTCATCGCCAACCGCGGCGAGATCGCGCTGCGCGTGATCCGCTCGGCGCAGAAGCTCGGCATCGAGACGGTCGCCGTGTACAGTGATGCCGACGTCAACTCGCAGCACGTCAAGCAGGCCACCGAGGCGTACCGCCTTGGCCCCGCGCCCGCCGCCGAGAGCTACCTCAACTACGAAAAGATCCTCGAGATCTGCAAGATCTCGGGCGCCGAGGCCGTCCACCCGGGCTACGGTTTTTTGTCGGAGAACGCCGGCTTTGCACGCGCCTGCGCGGCCGCGAACGTCGAGTTCATCGGTCCGCCGGTCAAGGCCATCGAGGCCATGGGCTCGAAGAGCGCGTCCAAGGACATCATGATCGCCGCCGGTGTGCCGGTGACGCCCGGTTACCATGGCGAAGACCAGAGCTTCGAGACGCTCCAGGCCGAGGCGCGCAAGATCGGCTACCCGGTGCTGCTCAAGGCCGTGCTGGGCGGCGGCGGGAAAGGCATGCGCATCGTGGACGAAGAGAAGGACCTCCAGGAGGCCCTCGAGGCCTGCCAGCGCGAGGGCCAGGCCTCGTTCGGCGACGCGCGTGTGCTCGTGGAGAAGTACCTGCGCAAGCCGCGCCATGTCGAGCTGCAGGTGTTTGGCGACAAGCACGGCAACGTGATCCACCTCTTTGAGCGCGATTGCAGCGTGCAGCGCCGCCACCAGAAGGTGCTCGAAGAGGCCCCCGCGGTACGTTCTGTCTAGGGTGAAAAGAGCGGACAGGGAGACTAAGGGTGTTTTGTATGACGCGCTAGCCGCACATGTCGGAGGCACTGCGCAATAAGATGGGCGACGCCGCGGTCGCGGCCGCCAAGGCCGTGGGCTACTGCGGCGCCGGCACGGTTGAGTTCTTGCTGGACGAGGACGAGTCGTTCTACTTTATGGAGATGAACACGCGCCTCCAGGTGGAGCACCCGGTCACGGAGCTCATCACGAAGCAGGACCTCGTGGAGCTGCAGCTCAAGGTCGCGGCCGGCCAGGAGCTGCCTGTCCGCCAGGAGGACCTCAAGATCCACGGCCACGCCATCGAAGCGCGCATCTACGCCGAGAACCCCTACAAGTACGATTTTGAACTGCCCCTTTGGTCCGTCAGTGGGGACTAACACTGGTCATTGCGGTAGCAACTTTTTGCCCGGAAGCGGCAAGCTGCAGCACCTGCGTCTGCCCACGGTCTCGGACAACGTGCGCGTGGACACGGGCATCGTCCAGGGCGACGAAGTGTCGATCTTCTACGACCCGATGATCGCCAAGCTCATCGTGCACGGCAAGGACCGCGACGAGGCGCTCGACCGTCTCATCCGCGCGCTCCACGAGTACCAGATCGTCGGGTTGCCCACCAACATTGAGTTTGTCGCGCGCACGGCCGACCACGCCGAGTTCCGCAAAGGCGGCGTGGACACGAGCTTTCTCACCAAGTTTGGCGACCAAGTGCTCGAGCCGCTGGCGGCGTTCCCGACCCATGCCAAGGCGCTGGGTGCCGTGAGCCTGCTGTTGCTCGAGCAGATGCGCGCCAAGCCGCTCGCGGACTTTAGCGGCGAGCGCCACTCGCCCTGGTCGGACCCGTCGGCCGCACATTTCCGCGGGCTCGGCGTCTCGGAGCGGCTCTTCCAGCTGGCCCACGAGGGCACCGACGTGGCCGTGCGCGCCAAGTGCCTCGCGCGCGACACGTACGAACTGACGCTCACGGACGCCGATGGCAGTGCCACGCCCGTCACGGTGCGCGCGACCGGCGCGCTCGCGAAGAACGGCGACTTTGAGATCCGCGTGGACGAGCGCAAGTTTGTGGGCACGGCCGTGGTCCACAAGGACGACCTCCACGTGTTCTGCGACGACGGCTCGCAGCGCTACGAGTACAAGTTCCACGTGCCGCTGCCGTCGCTCGAGGCCAGCGGCGCCGCCGGCGCCGGCAGCGGCCACAGCAAGATCGTGACGCCGATGCCGGGCAAGATCATCAAGGTGCTCGTCCAGGCCGGCGACGCCATTACGGCCGACCAGCCGCTGCTGATCATGGAGGCTATGAAGATGGAGCACGTGATCCGCGCGACCAAGGACGGCGCGGTTGAGGAAGTGTTTGCCGACGTCGGCGACTTTGTCACGGACGGCCACGTGCTCATTGAGCTCAACTGACCGCAGACCGACCCAGCGAGAGGCTCGCCATGCCGCATGCACCGCCTGCACCATGCGTGGCCCATACAGTATCGTATACATACACTCCTGCGCCACATCCCCATGCTGTCCCCCCTTACTGTACTAGGTGCATTTCTCAAGTGCATCCAATGTTGGACCCAGGGCTGGTGCAGTCCCATTCCTCCATTCCTGGCATGGGCGGAAAAGCCAACTCATGGCGGGGGCCAATGGGCGGCCGTCGAGGGGATGACCAATCAGCAGCCGATGATGAAGGATGATGATGGCGCTGCCGAGGGATCCTGGCGCAAGGGGAGGCCAGTCGCGCCACAGGTGTCCCGCGGGCGTGTGGCGTGTGGACCGTGGC